>PVIW01006598.1:0-84568 GCA_004026585.1 Noctilio leporinus
CAGGCTCCCCCGACTGAATGGAATACGCTGTGAGAAGGAAGGGGAGCCCATGGATCAGCAATCAAATGATGCAGCTTGTGAGGTTTAGGATTAAAATGCCAACCAAAAAGTGCCTGAAAAAAAACTTGTGATTACTCAGTCCCCGAGAAGGTCACCATGTCTGGCTTCTTCCTTTGGTACAGCAGTCGTAACTTGTCCGAGCCAAGGGTAGTCTTGTGTTCTCCCGGGCCCTCTGGGCCAAGGGGTGAGTCTAGGGAGGGCCCAACTGGGCATACATTCCTCCTTCAATTTTGATCATAATCTGTAGTCATTACTTTAATAGTGCTTTATAGGTGTAAGGAGGTTTATAGCGAGTTTTATGGGATATTTCTCATTCACAGCCCCAAGTGCGTCCCTGTCATCCATCCACCCCATGGCTCAGCCAGGGACACTGAGGTCCAGGTGGGAGGTGGGGCCGTGTAGCTCCTCTCACCCACTCCTCCAGTTGGTGGTGACTGGCGCGTCAGCCCTCGCTTGTCTTAGGCATTTGTTGGCAGCATCAGCCTAACAGTCTCACAGCTAGAGGCTTTGGGCTCCACCATGATGTGGAATTGCTACTGCACATGCGGCCCAGTGCATACCGATCACTGCCCAGGGAAAAAAGGACGAACAAACAGGAAATTTAAAAGAGGGCCAGAAATAGAAGAAAAGCCAACTCGTTGCTGCCCAGACCACCGGGGCAGACAGTGGCAGTTGCAGAGTCATCAGCTGGCTGCAGGACTTGTCTGGCAGCCTCTGCCCAAGATGTTGGCCCTCGACAGTGCCAAAGGGGCATATTTCATTTCAGGACACGCCGTGGGGGCGGAGGCATTGTCCTGCCTCTAGGAAGGCCGGAAATGGACAGGAGCAGGTGACAGGCCCCTCTCTTCGGTTTTTCACTCAGCTGTGAGTGAAGCAGGGGTGCCCGGAGGAACAAGAATACCTTTTGCTTTGCTGGATAAGAACTGATGAGTATGAAGAGGTGTTAATTATTTTTCTAAAACGAAGATGTGGTCATTTCACTCTTTCCCTTAAGATCCTTCGGCGCCTGCTCCTCACCCCGTGCGGGATGAACGCAGAGGTGGATTGATGTGAAGCCGGAGAGATTCGTGTCTCTGGGTCCCTCACTTCTGCGGGTTCCAGGGCGGGACCCTGGTAATGTAGTCACACGGGCTTTGTTTTTACAAGCTTTGCAAAAAGGAAGATTGTATTTTCTATCGTTCCTTTTAACTGCCCCTCCCACAACGGTACAAGCTTCAGGAGCCCTAACACCTGGCCTGGTGCAGAGTGAATGCCTCTATGGCAGAAGCCTCTTGTGGTCCCATCACCCCCATCAACCAAGGTACCTACAGCACAGAAAGCTCACTCTTCCCTGAGTGTGTCTCTTTGCCCATACTTCCTGCTTTCCCCATGCTTTCCCCAACCCGGGAGACCCTCATGCCCATTACCTATATAATGGCATCCTTACTCGCTGTCCATGTCTGACTCAGATGTCCCGACCCTGCTTGGAGAGGGGCTGGCAGGGCTTGAGCGCTTACCGCCTTGTGTCAGAATAATTTTCCCAAGACATATAGTAGCGGCTCAGCAAATAAGTGAATGAACATGTGAATAACGTAAACATCTGGGATGTCCTGAAGGTATGCTGCTGACTGTTGGTGGGAAAACCCGAAACCTTTGGGTTCCTAATGTTCTGGCCCATCTCTGTGGAAACCCAGACCCTGGAGCCTTTGTGCGTGTGGTCCTCAGGCTCCAAGGCTGGAGCTGATGCAGCCACCACTCTTTGCCTTCACCTCCTGGAGTGCAGCCTGGAGCAGACAGGTCAGGAGACTGGCACGAGGCCTCTGGAGAGGACTCTTCTCTTCCATCCTGTCTTAGAGAAGCAGAGCTGAAGACCATTTGTTAACTGCCTGTTTTTTCTTTCAAGAAGGTCCTGCTCTTGATTTCATCCAGTGAGAAGGATTTGGATGGAAGGAAGGAGGGAAGGAAAAGAGATAGCTCTATCATCTCTCTATCTTATCTATTACCTATTCCTCTATTATCATTCATTACCCATCTCACCCACCCATCTGTCTTTCATCTGTTCCATTCATCCTATCTATCTACCTTCTATTGATATTTTAATTCTAAAAAGAGACAATCTTTGTAGGAAGTTTAGAAAAAGAAAAGGCATCACAGAGAAAAATATGTCATCTGTTGTCCACAACTTAGGAGACATTGCTGATAATTTTTTGCATCTACCCAGTCTCTTTTTGTCTAGCTCTACGTAGGCATATATCTTTTATAATAGATATTCAATTCATTAATATGAAATAAACAGTTTCCTGTGGCATTAAACTGTATATTTCTGCAAAGAATGGTTTCTTTTCCGTTGAAAAATCAGTATGAAAAATGTCTGAAAAATAAATTACCCACTCCATTGGCATAACTGTTTTTACCATACTCAGTTTTGTCTACTAAACTCCCTAGCTTTGTGTTCATGTGTTCAGAATTGTCCCTGAGGTGTTCACGGTGCAGATCCAGATCCAGTGGGATTTGACTTTATCCTTTCAGTGTCCTATTGTAGAAGTTTTGCCACATTGGTATTTGTCTTTTTATTTGTCGGTTTTGGGTAATGGCACTACACTTCAGTGCATTAACATAGCTTAATTTACTGGGTTACCCCTGTGTTATTACACAACTTAGTATTTCCACTTTAGTTTTTTGCCGTTATAAGTAACAGTGCATGAACATTTACTCCTGTCCTTAGCTGGATTCCCAGCAGGGAATCACGGGGCCTAAGCACACGAACAAGTTTCCAGAGTCTCACTGGACAGTTGAGGCACAAAACAGCGTCATTCAATACTCAGAATGCATTGACTCTTTCTTAACAGGAAGAGCAAAAGCCCTGAGGATTATTTATAACTAACTTACATCTGGCCAGGCTAAAGTGGCTTTACTCCTGGTGCCTTTGTCTTCCTGAGGACTTTCTGTAAGCGTGCTGCTGACTTCCACTAGAAAGTGAGAAGGTTCACTTTCCCTAAACACCACAGTGGGTGGTACGCCCGTCCCTGCGCATCAGGGGGACAGGATTGTTCTATCAGCCAGCAAGGCTAGGCCGTTTGCTTCCCCAGAGTCTCTGGAGTGCTCCATGAGGGGGCTGGCTGCATTCACGGTGCACTCTGAACATAGCAGGGCAGTGTCTGGAAAGAGCTGGGACCTGGGACAGGAGTCTAGCCTTACTCCATCACTGGATTTTTATCGGCACTTAGGTAAATCCCTGGACCTGTTTTCTCTAAATGGGCACTTCGTGAAGTTGTAGGTAGGCACTTGAGAAATTGTAGAATTTTATATGCATGTATAGGATAGCTACTATCTAATTTTGTTTTACTTTTAAGGGAAAAATTTTTAATTCATGTTTTAGGGAAAAAAGAGGAAGAGAGAGAGAGAGAGAGAGAGAAAGAGAGAGATTTATTGTTCCACTTATTTATGCATTCATTGGTTGCTTCTTGTTTGTGCCCTGACTGGGGACTGAACTTGCAACTTTGGTGTATTGGGATGATGCTTTAACCAATTTCTAATCAATAGAGCTACCCGGCCAGGGATAGGGAATTTATATGAGTTTATCTGAGCCAAGCTGACAACCAACATATGCTAGGGTGGAAGATCTCAAATTCTCTGTTATTATTTGTTCTAGATTTCTTTAGACAATTTAGATGCCTTTTAGGCCTAGAGGCTGGTACTACTTTGAAAAATCTAGAGCCATGTATTCAACATTTGTCGTACTTGGATTGATTGTGTGGGGAGAAGAGAGGGGACAGGACCCCTACAGTGGCTAAAGGGGAAATAGAGGAACTCAGTTTTTTCTTCCTTGGGCCCTGCGATGGGATTGAACGAGACCATCTGGGTCATTTAGTCCGTTCTCCTGCCTCTGCTGAGGACTGCCTCACTGCCATCCTGAGCCAGGGGTTGCCTTTGGGTTTGAAAGTCCTTTAGAAAAAGGGATTTTTCTCTCTGTAAGCCAGTCTAACAAGCCCATCATCTAAAGTTCTTTCTTTTACTTCCTCTCAGTCCCTCCTGCTTTGGTCAGAGTGCATGTCCGCAGGATATCATCTAGCACTAAAGGGCTGGGGTGGTTGGAATCAGCTCACATTTGAGGCTGGGTAGGGGGTGTGATTCCTTTCAGACCCTCTCTCAGGTCCACACCCCCTTTAATCAGGGGCTGAATGTTGCATGGATGTGGAAGGGGGAGGGAGGAAAAAAGGTCTCCTCATCCACATTGTGTGAAGGAAAGGTGGGGGATTTTACCAGGCAGTGGGAGAGCAGACTCTTCAGGCACTTTAGGAATGTTCTGCAGGTAGGTGTAGGGTGTGGTCACTTCCCAGAGGTTCACATCATCTTCCATTCATCCGAGCGGCTCTGGGGTGGCAGCGATCTGGGACGAGGGGAAGGGGACCTTAAAACAAGAAAAAGATTTCACTGGATTTTGGAAAAAGCACTTGGCTACGATGGGTGATGGGTACGGTGGCTCTGCAGCCTTCTGGGGCAGCCGGGAGCTGGCGATAATGTTTGATAATGAACCTGAGAGGCGAGGTTGTGACTTCCAGGGTGGGAGGGCAGCTGGCCAAGGGCATCCAATTACTCCTGCCAATGTCTCTTCACACTGCATTCCTCTTTCTGTGCCAGAGAATCCACAGAAATGTCACAGCTCCTCCATTCCACTCCTGACCAATCCACATGTCACAGTGCTGCAAAGGCCAGGGAGTGTGGACCTTAGCTGGGGCAAGTTGAAGGATGCTCCGAGAAAGGGATTTGCTGGGAGAAGACTGGCTGCTCTCGAGAAAGGGATTTGCTGGGAGAAGACTGGCTGCTCTCGGGGGTGGCATCCTAATGTAAACAGAGCAGTTAGTTCCAGCTGCACTGGGGAGAACACGGGCCTTAGAATTAGGAGATTCCCGTCCCAGCTCTGCGACCTTGAAAAAAAGTCACTGGCCGTGAGAGCTGGAAAAAAATTATTGTTCTCACTCTGTCAACCCCAGATTTGATGAAAAAGGAAATGGAGGCCCAGAGAGGTCAGGGGATATGCCTGAGAGCCAGAGCTGGTGGAGGGCTGGGAGTGGGGGGCACTATGAGAGGTAGGGACATGAGGGGTCTGCCAAGACCCCTTAGGGACAGCTGGTCATTTCTCCTTAGCAGGACTGTGGAAGAGGGTCCCCCCACTGCTCTCTCTGCTGGGTCTGAAGTCTCAGCAGTGGGCAGGAAGTAGGGGTGCAGATATAGGGACATGGGGTGCTTGGAAGAAAGGGTCGTGGGGATGTGGGTGGGAGGGGCAGCCGGAGCCTGCCAGTTAGCAAGCCTTCGGGAGACTTCCCTCAGAGCTTTTTGTGCTTTTTTGAAGCCCAGGTGGTCCCGGTGGGTCCTGGCCCTGAGCGTGAGGCTGGGAACGGGCCTCAGGGAGGGTGAGAGACATGCCGTACCCTCCGGGAGGCAAGCACATGCCCTAGGCTTCCCAGACCTTTCCCGGCACAAGCGGCGGCTTCTGAGAGCCAGGGGCTGGCCCCCGAGAGGCCTGAGGAGGCCCCTGGGACACCTCTGGGAGCCGGTGCTCCTGGGCTGTGCTTCCGAGTCCTTGCCTGCCCCACCCTGTGACTGGCTGCAGGGAAGGCTGGTGGCCGGGTGGCCGGCAGAGCTGGAGGGCAGCAGACCACAGCCCAGACACTCCGCCTCCCCACTGCGCTGGAAGACGAGGAGGAGCCGGAGGGGCTGCAAGGGTGGAGGAGCGGGGCTGCTGAGTGTTTTCCTGCCCCTGGGAGCTGCTGGGACCAGGAGGAGGAGGATGTGGCGGGAGCCCAGTGTTTCCTGCCTGATAAGCCTGCCCCTCCCTGAGAGCGCTGGACAGCCCACCTTCCAGCCCAGGGCCTGCCCAGGGAGGGGCTGGCTGAGGAGGAAAATCTCTTCTCCAGATTAGCTGGCCCAGGCTGAGCCTTCCTCCCCCGCCCCTGTCCCTGCAGCGGCCACAGGAAACGGGCCAGGGCCCAGCGCGCCCAGAGGTCCCCACCTTCAGGGCACCGGGCTCCAGGCCCAGGGTCTCCAGAGCTGTCTGGGGCCCCACCGGCCAAGTTCCCTGAGTGCGGAAGCCTTCTGGCTCCAAAGTCAACCATTTCCAAGGAGGGCAGGGACTGCAAACCTTTTATGTGTTTGTCAGATCTCCTGCCTGGAGTTCGGGCCTAGAAAACTGGTCATTTTGTTCACAGCGAGTGTGTGCCCCAGCCCCCTCCCACCCGGTCAGTTGTCCCAGGGCATGAAGTACGCAGGGTGCTAGGCTTGGAAAGCAAGATTGCCCGTCTGTCCTGGAGTGAAGGGAGGGGCTGGACCCCAAGACCCAGCTCCTGCCCTGCTCCGCCCTGTGGGCTGCGGTTAGGGGTGAGACTCCCACCTTCTCCGAGTTTTGCTGCTCCGCTGTTACAGGAGGAGGGACTGCATGGGAGCTAGGGCTTCCCTTTCTCCCTCCCAGGGTTCAGGATCAATGACTAGGGTGCTGGACCCCAACACTTGCAGGAACACCAGGGACCGTGGCCACCCTGGCATACGAATGGAGGCCCAGAGAGGGTCGAAGTGCTGCTCAGAGACACAGTCCCAGACACAAGCCCCACCAGCACTGTGAAAACTGACATCCAGCCACACTTGCGCAATAGTATGGCTCTCCCCCAGGCACACCACCCTGGGCATTCCACCCCAAACTGTGGGTGCTGGCTTCTTCACTACAGCCTAGACCTGCTTCCCCAGCCTTGGGTAAAGGCAACCCCTCCACCCTCGCGGGGAGCCAGCACTTGGTAATTAAAGTGCAGAGAAGCAGCACTGAACGCCCGGCACCTGCTTGCCTTGGAGAAAACGTTTGCCTGGGCGTCGACAGGCACCTGAGTGAGTTCACATGCTGTGGGCGACCTCACAACACCTCTGCCCTTCCCATGCCGGGGTTAACTGCCATTTACAAGGCGCTCTCCCGTTTGGCATTTTATGCGATCAGCTCAGCAGTCCTACGAAGGCACCGATTACATCCTGTCACAGGTAGGGAAGCTGATGCTCAGGTGGGGCACGGGAGCTGAGTGAGGTCACATCGCTGGTGAGCAGAACAGGGACCCTGCCGGTGGATGGAGCAACGAATTGGGAGACAAGTTTGTCCTCCCTGGTACCTGTCCCGGAGGAGGGGCTGCCTGTCGGCTTGCTTTTTGGAGGGAGGGGTGGTATCCTTACAGCCTCAGCCGAGGTGGAACAGCTGGTGGGTGGCAGAGAGAGGAAGATGGGGACTTCCCTGGGCCACAGGCTGTCTGCAGCTGGTGGCACAAGGCCATGCGAGCAGCCTAGGCTGAGCAGCCCTCTTTGACCGGGGGCCTCTGGCCATGGGAGACCTGAGTTTGGCACAGGCGGGAAAGGAAGGAAGACTGGGCTGTGGGCCCTGTCATCTTACACTGTGCAGGGCTGGCCCAGCCACTCACCACTGTGTCACCTCAGGCATGTCCCTTTCCTCCTGTGGGCCTTGGTAAATTAGGACCCCAGCTTTGAGAGGGTCTTTGGGGGCCAGAATACCCTGACTGTCTGAGATGGTGGGAAAGAAGCAAGGAGAAGGTAAGTGTCCCCTCCTCTCTGCTCCTGGCTTCAACAAGGCGAGGGAGTGGTCTCTGGGCAGACGGCCCTGGTGTGGTGTCCCTGGGCAGCACGAGGACGTCCCTCTGAGCAGAGCTGCAGCTGCAGCTCCTGCACGCAGGCCTTGAATGCCTTCCACCGCAGCACCCACTCCTGCCTCAGCTGCCCTGCAGCCATGACCTGAGGCCCCCAGACACCTGGCCTGGCCCCATTCCTATGTATCACCTGGGCCCTGGCCCCACCTCCTTGGAACTCTGCCCCATCTTGCCCACACTGCATAATCTCTCTACCTATCCACAGGGGGTGCTGGGCTGGACAGGATGGGGCAAGAGACCTCTGTCATCTGAGCCCAGCCTGACAGGTCCTCACATAAACTAGACACCCAAGATCACCCTCCCTGCCAGGAAGGATGTGGTGCAAAGATTGCATTAGGTCTTCTGAGCGAGCCTCCATGGTCCATGGAGACTCATAGGCTTCATCCTCCCAACCCCCGTCCACTCCAGGCCCTTAGCACAGCCACTCAGTAGCCAAAACCCTGAACCTCCCTGCCTCCAATCCAGCTAGAGGGTCCATAGGTCTGAAATTGTCCCTTTTCACTTAAGCTTTTGTCTATCCAGTACTGCCAACAAGGTGAAGCTCAAACTTCTCACAGGGATAGTCAAGTCCCAACTCACCTGGCCAGCCTTTCCCCCTGACTCATTCCCCACCCTGTGCGCTGGGCATAGCAAATTGCCAAATAGGAGTTGTTTCTTCATACCCCAGTGCCTTTGCATAGGCTATTCCCTCAGGCCAGAATGCTCTTCCCCACATCTATACTCTGTGGAGTCCTACTTATGCTCAAATTTTTTCCCTCTCAGGAAGACTTTTGCTTACACCCTTCACCCATCCAACCAGCCCTCCTCTAGTCCCCACCCCAAGTGAGTGTGTGGCCTCATTTTCTGCATATTCCCACAACCATCTCAGGCAGCATGCGTAGAGTGCTGATGCAACCTCTCTGTTTTTTAAGCCTCTATCCTCCCACTAGTCTGGGAACGTATTTATCTGGAAAAGGCATCTCATTTATCTTTGATTCTATGGGACCTCCTTTGTGCCAGGCACATAGTAGGTGTCCAGTCAGTATTGACTCGATGATGGAAGAGCTCCGTGCTGGTCCCCCTTCTGCTCAGTGTTTGATCTTGGACCTGCCCTTTTATTTCTCGATGAGTCAGTGTTTCTCTCTGTCAGTCAGTGCTGGTTTAGAGCAAGAGCTTTCAGATTATGGGCTTAAATGGAGGCAACGGGAATAGTTCAGGAGAGGATCAATGTGAGGTATGAAGTCCTAATACAGTTGCCTTTGGATGATCCCTGGAAAAATATAATTCTCACGGGCTCTCTGCCACCTCCTAGCCTGTGTCCACACTCCAGCCTTGCCCTTGGCCAGCAGAGAGGAATGAAAACTATTTGTACGTAATTTTGTCCCCACCGGAGCTGATTAAGAAAAAAATGCGTGCTGTTTGTGGAGATTATACATATGTATACACACATGCATTATGCACGTGTACACACATATGTCATGACTCCGTGAGGCCTGATACAAAAGACCCGGGAAGAGCTTCCTTTCGGGCTGACACCAGTGGGACAGATACAGGGCCTGACACTAATAATGTTAGGGTTCATCACAGTATGGAGCTGGCCGCAGATTCTGTAGTAATACAAATGCTAAATTCCCTTTGAAAATGAATTCAGCCCTTTAGTGAGCCGCCTTTTCCAGGCCTAATTAAAAACATTTAGTTTTTCCTTTATGAAATAAGGTTTCATAACCCTGTTTGTGTTGTGTAGGTACTACAGAAAATTTGAAAATATGGAGACCCAAGGAGAGAGAGAGGGAGGGGGAGAGAGAGAGAGAGAGAGAGAGAGTGCTTGCAAGGTACCTTCTGTTAACATGCTGCATTCTTTCCAGGCTATTTTTCTATGCCCCTGTGCAGGCTCACACCGATTTTTTTCACTTTAATTTTAGAATATTGGGTTTACATTGTTCCATAAACAATGGGCATTCTGTGAGGCTCTTTAGAAATCACTTTTCCGTCCCTCATGTTACTGGACCCGAGGAGCACCCTGCAGTTTGCCGAAGAAGCCCAAGCTGTCCCAGATGAGGCCTGTCTACTTCTGCTAGAGAGTTCACCTGCTTGTGACACCTGATGAGCAAAGTGTACAATCCCGGTCTTTCAGGGCTTCTCAGCTTCTGGCTGTCCCCTCTTTCCAGGAGTCCAGCCGCCCGCAGAACTCCCCCCTGTGCATGTCCCCTTCCCTCAAGATGTGTGCGGGGCTTTATTTACAGTGATACGCTTTATGGAAAATAGGCAGGTGCTGTTTTCATTCTCTAAATGTAGGTTATGGTTTTTCATAAAATGGCATCTTTCAGAGGATACATGTCCCATTATGAGTCCAGTTGCTTTTGCACCAGTCCAGCTGCTCTGACAGGAAGGGCCCCCCTGGAAAGGCAGTGAGCAGTGAGGGACACAGGGATGCCCACTCTCAATGCCACGCCAGGTGCCAGGGAGGGAAGTGACTTGTCTGAAGGTTGGTCGGTGAGTCAGCTGCTTGGCCCAGCTGCTCTGAGAATGCTGGGAACAGGCCCCAGACGGAGAACTGCCAGGCCCCGGCCTATGACGTGCATGTACTGTCTTGCTCAGGGTGGAAACCTGTCTTCCTGGGAAGGAGGGGCAAAGGCCCTGGGGTATCCCTGGGCCTGGAGATGCTCCCCCCCACCCCCCCTCACTAGAGACCACACAGGGGGCTTTTGGGTGGTATGTTCCGGTGCAAGTTGATTTTGTCCAGCCAGACTGTGACTATGTAGGATGTGGCCTTCCTGTCTCCTGTACCTTTCCAGGTTCAACCCTTTCCAGCTCACTGCAGGGTGAGGACAATACACACACCAAGGGCAGAGACTTGGGCTCGGCACTCAGTTCCTGCACTCGATAGCCGTGGGACCCAGGGTGAGTCACTGCATTTCCTTGAGCCTTGGTTTCTTCAACTGGAAGGGTGGGGATACTGAGACCCCCCTCCCAGGGTGGATTGAAATTCCGTGCTCTCCTCAGAGGATTCAAAGCAAGCCCTTTGTAACTGGGCACTTTTTTCCCCCTTTCGCTTCATCCTGTGACTGCCTGTCTGGGAACCACAATGGCTCCCTACCTGGGAACATTGCTCCAAAGTCTCCACCTCCCATCTAGGCCCTTTTCCAGATCTTTCTCCAAGCCTTGTCTGTGGCAAGGCAGGGTTTGTGGAGGGGGTAGGATGCCTCTGTGAACACAAAATTTACTAAAACCATAGCACTTGCTGTGTCCATGCAGCATCAAGACAGGTGCCCCAGTTCTCCTGGCCTCCAGGAGTCCGCACACCTCCTCCACAGACATGCCAAGGCCCTAGGTTCCATCAGCCAGCCCTACCGCTGACACTGCCACCAACCAGCTCCACCTATCCACCCCTCTCTTCAGCAACGAGCCTTTGCTCAGGTGGGCACTCTGCCCGCCCCATGTCTCCTTCCCCCAAATCTCGTATCCCTGAGGCCTCCCAGTGCCCTCCTGGGGTCCTGGGGTCCTTCCTGGGCAGGAGTCTGTCTCTTCCATGATCGCCTGCCCCTGTGTGCCCAGGGGCCTGCTGCCCTCAGTCACACACCTAAGGACTGAATGTGAGCTTTTGGCCTCTTGTCTAGATGGAACCTCTTAGAAGAAAGGGATCACAATAGTGTGATGGCCAATGTAGGGAAGAGGTTGAACAGTGAGGGTTAGGTCAGGTGGATCAGGGTTGGAATCCCAGCAGATTACTTACTAGATCAGAAACAGTATAAGTACGATCCTGACTCCTCGTTTTACAAATGAGGATAATGTGGACAGTGCCCACACTTGGGCGCATGAGTAGGTACTGAGTATTAAGTTGGAGATGAGTTTTGTTGTGTGGTTTTTGCGTTCTCCTCTGTGTCTTGTGTGTCTCAGGGGTTCCACCCATGTACCCGACATGGGGAAGCAATGATGGGACAGTGGTGGGTGTGCCGGGCTGGGCTGTGTGACCGCGACAGCACAGACTCAGCACAGGCACAGCGCACAGAGGCCTTGCCAGGTGCCACCTGAGCCCCTCCCTGGTGTCATCGGAACCCCACTAGACACCCTCAGCCCTTTCAGGGGCTCCCGCCTCTGCTCAGTTTTTAAAGAGTTCTCAGTCGCTGCTTACATTGGATTGGAGTACAGCATTTCCAGAGGATAAAGACTAGCAAGGTATTCAGAGGCAGAGGACTACAAGGGGAAGGCAGCCCCTCCATGCCTGGATTTGGAGCCCTGGGTTTGTGTGCACCCTGCCGGTGGCCATGACCGTGACTGTGGGCCAGCCCCTTTCCTTCCCAGAGACTCAGTTTCTTCAGCTGAACTGTGAGGGACAAGCTGCTGGGAAACTCTTTTGCGTCAGTAGGGACTGAATAACAGCCTTCCTGTGTCAGGTTCAGGAAAGTTTCACCCTGTTCTTATGCTGCTAGGTACCCTTGGAACGTTGGCCGAGCCGTGTTGCCACATTCTTAGAATGTTGAGCCGGAAGGAGCTTCAGAAAGGACACAAGGGTTGCCTTGCTTCTCGTATAAAAAATGCAGACACTGTCAATGTTCCCTGTTTTCTCAACCTTTAGTGTAAATATGAAAGAGCCCTGGCTGGCGGCACAGTGGATAGGCACCAGCCTGCGAACCCAAAGGTCTCTGGTTCGATTCCCCATCCAGGGCACATAACCAGGTTGCAAGCCAGGTCTCCAGTCAGGTCAGTAGCTGGAGGCAGGTGAAAGGCAACCATACATTGATGTTTCTCTCCCTCTCTGTCTCTCTCCCTTCCCCTCTCTCTAAAAATAATAAAATATTTTTTTAAATTGCAGACATTGGCAGTATTCCCTGTTTTCTCAACCTTTAGTGTAAATATGAAAAGAACTTGATAATGTCAGAAAGCCCTTTGGATTCTTGGGAGAATAAGTATGTAATTATTAATTTTAGAGAAAGAGAAAGGAAGAGAGAGAAACACGCCCTACCTGGGGATCGAACCTGAAACCTAGGTATGTGCCTGCACGTGGAATTGAACCTGCAACCTTTTGGTGTACAAGATGACTCCCCAACCAAACAAGCCAGAGATTAACTTAATGCATTTTATGGTGGAGACCCTATTGAACAAATAGGATATGAGGGGGTAGATGTTTTCTGAACAAGGACCAATGATGATTGGTAAATTCTGTTTAGCATTACTCAAGTCCTCCATTTGACTTAGTGTGTGTTCCCAGAGAAGAGGTTCAGTCCCCTGAGCCCTCAGTAGTTTTCCATCTAAGAGTAGATGCCATGGTTTCACTGGGAGTCCAGAACAAACAGGGTGGCTTATCCCCAGGAGCCATTACACCCGTGGGCTGGTGGTGATCTTGGCTACAGGAACCACACCCTTTAAGGTGGTGGAAGAGACCAGCACCTCAATGAGAGGGTAGAAGTTCTGTTTGCCTCTGTCAGGGCTTCACCCTCTATTAGCCAAGTGACCTTGAGCAATCATTTCACCTGTCCAAGCCTCAGTTTCCTCATCTGTCTTGGAGGAAGCCGTGCCTGCCCAGCCTGTCTCACTGACCTCAGTCAGATAAAGGGCGTGGGCATACCACAGCCGGGGTGGAGCCGCCTCCAGGGTGATTGGATTAAGCTGCAATCTCCCAATCAATCGCTCTTTTTTTTCTCTTCTACTTCCTATTGTATGTTGTTTTTCTTTTCTCAGGCTGGAAGCAGCTATTGGCTGCTGTGACAGCTGTCACAACCAGGAAGAGAACCCTGCCAGCATAGGTAGAAAAACTCCTGAATCAATCACCATGGCTGGGGGTGTGGTGGATGAGATGAGGATAGAGTATTTTGATTGGTCCAGCTTGGGTCATGTGCTGATGCCTGGTCCAATCACTGTGGCCAAGGGCATTGGAGTACTATGATTGGCCCACTTGGGAAATGGGCTCTCCTTTGGCCAGAGAGGGAAGGCACTGTGGCTGGGATCCCCCCAAACGAACCAGCTACTTGTGGCAGGAGTTAGACAACAGCTTCTTCAGAGAAGGAGCTATTGATCTGGGAAATCAAAACTGCAAATACCCACTGAAGTGTAGGGCTACTTTGTAAGCCTTTGGTGCCAGGTAACATCAATACTTCTGTTCTTAGCCCTGTACCTGAGTTCTGTGAAGAGACCTGGGCACTGGGACCCTGCTCTACTCTGAGCACCATGGCCAAGAATAATGGGGATTGAGTTCTTACCCATCAGTGAAAATTTCAGTGTCTAATAGATAAAATAGTTCTTCCTTTTAAACAAAAGAACACAGGATGAGTGCCCTTAAAGTGCTTCTGCCCATTGTGTGATCATCACAAGGGGTCTTGGCTGAACAGATGGCCTTTGGCAATGCTTCTCAGTCTGTGCATGCAATGCGCCCAACAGAGTGTACCTCTAAGAAGACACAATAACGGTACAATGGCTCCTGGCTCCTAAGGAGTTGCAGGCTAACAGGCAAGGCAGCTGGCGAACACAGTGCAAAGGGATGAGTGCTTGGGAGCTGTTGGAGTAGGGGAGAGAGGAGGGAGTCAGGGGCTCAAGGTGCCTGTCTGCAAGAGGAAGGACCCTGCCATTGCCAGACCCCCAGCCCTTGAAAGGCAGTAAAGTGTGGAAGTGAAGAGGCCTCTCCAGACGTTCTGGTGTTATTTAATCCCTGCCCATCAGTTTTCTCATCTATAAAATGGGAATGATAATAAGAGTATCTATTCCATAAAACTGTTATGAAAATAGAAACATGTTAGTATAGCCCTGGCTGGGTAGCTCAGTTGGTTGGGGCATCATCCCAATGCACCAAGGTTGTGGGTTTGATTTCCAATCTGGGAACATATAAGAGGCAACCAATAAATGCATGTATAAGTGGAGCAACAAGTCAATGTCTGTCTGTCTCTCTTTCTCTCTCAAAATAAATAAATAAATAAATAAAAATTTAAAAAATATGTTAGTATATACCAAGTGCTTAGAAGAGTGCCTGGCACACTGTATATGTTCAACTCATAACTGTCACTATGTGTTACATCAAATATTTACAGGTTTATTTGTTTACTCTCTCCCCACTAAATTATGACCAGAGATTGTGTTACTCTTTGGTGTAGCACTCTTAAGGCTTAGGATAGTTGCTAGCACATAGTAGGTACTTAATAAATATTTATGTATAGCATACTGACAGCTAATATTATATTTGACTTGAATTATTGTAACAGTTTCCTTTCTGGTTTCCCTTCTTCTACACTCTATATCCCTTGATCATTTTCTTTCCTGCCTAAAACTTTGTAATGGCTCCTTTTCCAGAAGTGATGAGTCCATGCTCCCTGGCCCTTTGCTTTATAATTGGCACTACCCTGCGTGGACATCTTTATCACCTGCTCTTGCTCCAATGCCTACAGGCACCTGCCACAGCCTGCTTGCTATTCTGGCTCCAGCCTTCTCTAGCCAGTCTCTTCATATGCTGTTTTCTATATTATGTACTATCTCCTACATCCCCCTCAATTAGAATCCTAATTAGCTTTCAATGTTTATTTCACATTATCCTTCATTTGAGAATCCTGAGTCTTTCTCATATTTTCATACATGCAACCCAGTGTCTGTCATATCATAGGCATTTAACAAGTACCTGTTGACCAGCCTCAGTGGTGGAGTTTCTGACACCCCAAAGTTACTTCAGTTTCTACCTGCTTCTGGCCTTCATATCATGCTCTCAACCAGTGAGTATCTGGTTTAATTGCCTGTTTTGTCCTGCATTAGAGTGGGGGCTCCTCAAAGATGGAGGCCTTGTTTATCTTATTGATTTCTGCACCCCCCGTGCCTAAAAGCGTCTGGTACAAATCACTGGTCAAACAATATTTGTGAGAAGAATGAAAGCACAGTGTCTTCATGGGAGGAGTCTGACTCTGTTACCTGAGTTGCTCACCACCTCCTCCCACCCCTTCTTCATCCTCATTTCTACTTCCTGTGCCTCCAGGTGCAGGCCTGACAACTAATGTGCACCTGACAGCCAGTTCTGGGCACATTTCTGCTCCTTAGTTCTTTCAATTTAGTGTGAACATTGCTTTTACAGAGATTTATATATATATATTGATGGAATAATATTATAACCTCAACAACAAACATTTTTATTTTTCATGTTGAACTTTTAAAAAGGGAGTTTCCAGTTGTATTCACAATATTGAGAGATGTTTCACCTTGAAGAGAATAAATTTCCAAAAGCTTTACATTGATTGCCTGACTTTGATGGAACAAGTGAATTGTTATTGAAATTGACTGATTTTTTTTCTATTGATGCATATGATTACGTTAATGTGAAACTGACATCATTTGACCATGTGTGTGAACTTCTCTTGGTGATTCTAGCAAATCAACAGTTATCGCTTCCCTCTTAGCATGTACACAAGAAAACTTGGATTTGAGAAATGGACAGAGCAGAGTTGTCCAACAATAAGATATAATATAAATATAATTATATGATTACATATTTGCATATACAGAGATTATACTATTATGTATATTACACAAATATATATGTAGAGTGACGGAGAGAGACTGGCAATTCCAAAATCTTTAGAGTGGATGTTTCAGCTCAGGTCTAAAGGCTGGCAGACTGCTGTAGAAATAGGAGAGCTGATGTCCCCTTTCAAAGGCTGTTAGGAAGGAGGGATTTCTCTTACTCCACAGAGGTTGGTGCTTTGCTTTATTCAGACCTTCAACTGATTGGACAAGGCCCACCGTGTTAGAGTGGGCCATCTGCTCTATTTGGTCTGCTGATTTAAATATTAATTTCATCCAAAATGCCCTCACTGAAACACCCAGAATAATGTTTGTCTAGGATTTTAGACAGTCTCCTTCAAGTTACTGATGACCTTAAAGCTAGATGCTGATGGTTCTTAAGCAGATTGGTGTCTTGCCTTTTATATAATCATTGACATCACTATGGTTCTCAGGGCATGGTGAGTGCAGGTAACCATTTTGTGCAGGCGAGAGTTTCATCATCAATTTCCTTGAAAAAGAGAAAGTCAAGATAACTTACATTTTCATTACTCATGCACTTTCCCTGTGTTTGTTTTTTTCCTTTGGTCGAACTCATTGCTACTGAAGGTTATTGAAAAATGAAAATGCCATAGCAAATGCTAAGATAAATAGTTGTAGATTCACACCGGACAGTGGACAGTAAAAGGCACAGTCCCTGGGGGTGGGCTGCCCCCACTGCCCTCTGAGCCCTCCAGCTAGACTCCTCCCCTCTGGCTCCAGCACACCAGGCAGGTGCCTTGTCACCTGTCACTCCCACCTCTCCCGCTGCCCCTGAGCCTGGGGGCCGGGCGGCTCCAGGCCTTTTGCAGGCTGCAGCACTGCTGGCAGGCACAGCCACCCTGAGCCTCACCCCACAGGGGAAATGAACTCTCATTAGTTGCTCATGTCCGCAAGCGTTCCATCCTCCCAGGGAGAACTGCGAGCACAGTCCCTGAGAGGGTTCCTCTGAGTCAGGAAAGGGCGGGGAAGGAGCAGCAGCTGAGCCCATCACCTGACGTTAGCTTTACGCTGAGGTGAAAACGTACTCCCTGCACCTGCGTCCCACACACCTCGCCCTGCGGTCTTGGCTGGAGGTAGACGTGCGAGTGGAGGGCTACCAGTCCTGGCCTGGCTTCTTTGAAAGCATTTTGAAATTGGATTCCCTTAAGCGATGACAAAGCAGGTTAGGACATGGGGACAATAGAGGTCAACCAGGAGGTACGGTCACTTCACCTAACGGATGCTTTATCCTCGGTCTGGAAGCGATGCTCCAATCTCAGCCTGATTTTAGGGTATTTTCTTTGGGGTTTCTACGCCTGGTGCCAGCATCCAGGCCTTGCTTCAGAGTGGGGGCACGGGGGAGACTCTGCCCTCCCACTGGAGGCCTGGGGTCCTCCATGAGCTGCTGCAGAAAAGAAGGCTGCTCGGTGCTGCTTCCTCAGGTGGGGGAATGGGCGGGGCTTCCCCAGGGGGACCATCCATCCTCTGTTCTTACCTTGATGTGGAAAGTTTTAGCTCCCATGCTGTTTGTAGCTTGAGGCCTCCACTCCTGTTTCTGAGGGAGCCATGAGTCCACGCGGCACTGTGGCTTTCCCTCCTCATTTCTGGTCCCTGTGACTTCCCCATCCCCACATCCTTCACACGTGCAACTCAGCTACCTATGAAGTAGATATTTAACAAGTTCTGGGGCCCCGACGCACATTTGTTTGGGTAGGAGTGGCAGGAGGAGGGCAGCTTCTAAAGACAGCTCAGGGACCTGTGTTTGAAACTCAACTCCTCCAAAGGCCACTTGGTTTACTGCTGTTGGAAGGGTCTTGGGGTACACCAGGGTGCCCCTCCTCCTCCTCAGACACCAGCAGCCCAGGCTTCCTCTGCTTGTCCTTGGGTGATTCCAAATGACTACAGAAGTCAGCTGGGCATGGAGGTGTTGGTCTTTCTTGTTAAAAGGGGACAGAAACTTCTTCCCAGTGGATGAGCTCCATAGGGAAGGACAGAGCAGGACAGACTCACTTTCATCAGCTCTGCTTTTGCCCTTAGTGTGTCTAATGTGACAGGGAGGGGTGTCTTATACCTGACAAGTTTGATAGGCTTCCCAGCACCTCTGCAGACAGAAGAAGAAGGTGCCAGGATTTCCTTAAAAATTTCTTTCTTTCTTTCTTTCTTTCTTTCTTTCTTTCTTTCTTTCTTTCTTTCTTTCTTTCTTTCTTTCTTTCCTTCTTTCTTCACTTCCCAAACATTATTTAACATCTGTATTTACATTGTGGCTGAAACCCTAGTTCTAACCTCAGTCCTTCCAGGATAGGGGTAGAGCCACTCCTGAGCCCTGCAGGCAGACATGGTGGACACACTGCTGCAGGGACCATCTTCTGCCCCTCAGAGCCTCTACAGCACCCACCCCTTTCTGGCTGCTTGGTTGGTGCAAGGAGAATGACCCTGACCAGGTGGGGGGTCTACCCAGAGGGCGGTGACTGGAGGTGCCCATGGTAAGAATCCTGCTGGGGGCCCTGGCTGGTAGCACAGTGGATAAGGTGCCGGCCTGCAAACCCAAAGGTTGCAGGTTCGATTCCCCAGCCAGGGCACATAACAAGGTTGCAAAACAGGTCTCCAGTCAGGTCTGTGGCTGGAGGCAGGTGAAAGGCAACCATACATTGATGTCTCTCTCCCTCTCTGCCTCTCTCTTCCCCTCTTTCTAAAAATAATTAAATAAAACCTTTAAAAAAAAAAAAAAAAAAAAGAATCCTCCTGGGAACAGTCAGGTCCAATGAGCAGGACAGTGCCAGTAGCCCATTGTGCACAGTTCAGAGTGCACATGGCCTGAATTGGAAAAGGTTCAAAGCCTTGGGGGTTCTGAGGCTCGGGCACTAGCAGAGCAAGGCTGGGACGCTGGGTTGTTGTTGTGGGCAGGATGCTTGAACCTCCCTCCACTTGGAAGTAAGGCAAGAGGGAGCTGTTAGTCCCTTTGAACCGATTTGGCCAAGCCCAGTGTCCAATCCCTTCTTATCTGGGTTAGAGTTTCAGATGGTAGAAGATAGTTTCTCGAAAGAAGTAGAGAGAAGAAGATGACTGTTTCATTTCTTTTAATTGCTAGAAATCTCTGATCTATTGGGTGTCAGGCACATTGCATTATTCTTCTTTAACCATCAATGGCACCCCCACATTCAATGTCTTTAGATAATGGACATGAGGGATTGCCTACTTGCCTTTGGCTTTCTTTCCTTTTTTTGTTTTGTTGAACTTAAGAGGTTCATCTTGGCCTGGCTGGCCAGTGACTGAGAGTGGGAAAGGGACAGGAGCATTGAGATTTAAAGTCTTCTTCTGAAGTTTCAGGTCCAAAATATCAAAAGTTATCTGTATTTCATACTGCAGCAGCTCTTTCAGGCATTCCATCTGGATGTGAATGGCCTCATTGATGAGATTTTCTAACTCCTGGAAGAAACAGAATGGAGCTGGTGAACAGGGCTCAGGGGAAGGTCAAGATCATCTGCAGATAGGGTTCCTCAGTAGCACCCAATTCTCTTACTGGGTGCCAGGAACTTGCATTTCCCCCTCTAAATCTCTTCTCCACCCTTCCCCACCCTATTTTGTGCTCTGGAAGGGCAGCTTCAACCAGCTACCTTGACCTTGGGCTGTTGGTTGAATTCTGTCAATGTGAGGTCATGGCAGGAGATGTGAGCATGGGAGGGGAATGTGGTCTCTCATCTTCCCTGCTACCAGCTCTGGGCTGCCCGTGGCTATGATCCTCTACCTGTAGCCACACGTCCTGTCCCATGGCCTTTCCTACAGCTACCACTCTCTTTTGGGGTCCCAGTAATTGTTCCTTTCCTTCTCCATTCAGGCCTGGAGTGGCGATCATCCTGTTTGAGTGTGTCACTTATTACTAATGTTGTTCTGGGACCACAGGCCAGTGCCACATCCCCTGCTTTCTAGTCAATACAAGCTCCATTTGGATAGCATCCCCCTTCATTTTCTTCCTGCCCTCATTTCATTCTCACATCTCAAAGTTCTAGTAGCTTCTTTGGAGGGGATGGAACATTTTTTAGAGAGTGGGCATGCCCCCCCCCCCCCCCCCCCCGGCCAACAACTAGCCATCCACTATCTGCCATGTTAAACAGGAGATCCTCTCTGTCATCTAAATCAGGATCAATGAAATCCTGGAGATTGTGTTCCAAGAGGATGCACCGTGTTTATTCTATGGTGCTGAGTGTCTCCACCTCAGGCGCACCGCCAGGGGCACACAGCGAAGGAGGCCCTAGCCACAATCCACCAAGTAGGGACCCACAGCAAAGTGGTGGAGGCCCACAGGGCAACTGGGAGGAGCCAGGAGAAACAGCTATTTGGTACAGGGTGGGCGTGGGCAGGAGCTAGACAGTAGATAGCCCCCGATACCCGTGGCCTTGCCCACATATTCTAGAGTAAAGTCCCTGGAAGAGGGTGGAGACAGGCTGTTGTTTGAGCTCTGTTGGTCCTACTGAATGTCTCAGTGCACTAAGATTATGTAGCAACCTGATTTCTCTGGGAGACTTAACCTTAGAATAGTATCATTCATTCTGCTGTGTTAACTGTTCTTTAGAGCTTTTCCCAGTGTTTTATATACATTTAAAGGATACTTTCCAGGGCCATTCACTCTCTGGCTGACAGTTCAGAGACCAAAACCCTTTTTGAAAGACACAGGCCCTGTGACTTCCAGCTCCATACTTAGTCTCATCCCCTACATACATGCTTACATGTATATACACATGCACATGACACATGTCTCTGTCCTCAAAGACCATGTAACAGTGGTAATATCAGTGCCTATGTATAGTTTTAAAAAAGTTTAGACTCTGCCAGACTTTCAAGAAGTTGGCTTCCCTCTGGCCAACCTAGTCATTTTCTTTCTTTCTTTCTTTCTTTCTTTCTTTCTTTCTTTCTTTCTTTTTATAAGGATTTTGATCATTTTTAGAGAGGGGGGATGGTAAGGAGAGAGAGAGAAAAACATGGACTGGTTGGTTGCCTCTCAGTGGGGACTTGGCCTACAACCCAGGCATTGTGCCCTGACCGGGAATCGAACCTATGACCTTCCAGTTCACAGGCTGGTGCTTAGTCCACTGAGCCACACCAGCCAGGGCTGGTCACTATTTATTGAAGAGCTGGTCATTAGAAACTGGCTTTTGGAGTCCCAGAGGTCCTTAAGACCTATCAAGAGGGCAGCTCAATTTCTTAGATTCACACCAGACTCTTCCAGGTCCTCCCTGGACCTACCAGCCTCACCCTTTGCCCACCTCACCACATCACCCACCCTGAGCTGTGCCTCATGGCCCTTCCTTCATCATCTTCACCCAGGCCTTGCTGCAGGCAGATTAAAGGTACTGAGAGGATCTGGTGGTTCAGAGCCTGAGGGTCTTTTTTTGGTGGAATCTGTCACTGATTGATGATGCAGTAGAAAGAAGTTGAACTTTGGAGTCAGCCAGGCATCAGTCCAAATCCAAACTTGGTCACATGCTAGCTTGGTGACCTTGGGTGAGTTGATAAAACTCTCTGAGCCTCAGTTGTCTTATCACTAAAATACGACATGAATTATACCTTATAGGGATGCTTTTCATGAAACATGCATGCAAAGCCGGCGGCAGATGGTCATGATGGGCTGTCTCAGCCCCCTCCCATGTGCGCAGACAATGGGGGTCTTGTCTGTGCGTCTGAGTCCAGCCTGGACATTTTCCTCATAGGAACGAGTGTGTGCTCATGGCAGGCAAGCAGCCCTCCCGCTTTGCGGGCACAGTCTTACCTCTCTGCTCAGAACCCGGCCCTGCTGGGCAGGCACCTCCGAGAACTTCCGCTGCAGCCTGTGCTCCCGCTCCAGGTGCAGCGCCTCCTTCAGGAGCAGCACGTTGGTGCGCTTCTGCACCTCCGCCAGGCCCAGCTCGGCCACCTGCTGCTCATGCTTCCACAGGTCCCTGTCCTTGCCCACAGTCAGTGGGAGGGGCTGGGGCGGCGTGCACACCTCCTGGTGGGTGACAGTCAGGTTGACTTCCTGGTCCTGGCCCAGGACGTACTGGTAGAGTTTGTAGTGGAGGAGGAAGGTGTTGTGGAAGTAGTCGCAGAGGGCCAGCAGATGGGTGGTGTTGAACTGCCCCTGGTAATCTGTGAGTTTGTTCCCTAGGATTGTCACAGCGTCCGTGATGGAGCAGCCTGTGGGCACAGAGGGGGCCGGTCCCAGAGTGTGAACCGGGGCACAGCTACATTGATGGCTGATCCATATAGTCTCTGATCTCAGACCCTCTGACCCCAGAGCCCAGGGAGTCAGAGCCTGCCAGCTACTTTATATTACTATTTATTCGCTTTTGAAAGCTACAGTGTATCACATCTACCTTTTTTACCTTGGCCTCTTGGAAGCTCAAAGAAATTTTATGTAATAACTTACATTTTTTCTGTATCTGTTTACCCCTTTCCTTACCTATATGTTGACTTATAACTCTCATTTTAAAACCTTACTTCAGCTGTGCTTGATATCATCTCCACATTAAACCCTTTGGGAAGGAGATGAGCATGTATAGCTGGTTGGAGAGACAGATGTCCAGGCAGCTGCTGCATTGAAGACTTGTGTCACAGAGTTAGGCAAATTCCGCTTATGCCATGGAAAGATCAGCTCTGAGGGCGGGGCCCCTGGCATGCCTCATTCTGTGAAAGTCAAAGTCCTACAGCTCATCCACCTCTTCCTTCTGACTTGGTTGCCCCTCCCCCACTCCCGGAGCCCTGGTCCAGACCTGGGGATGCCCTTCCTACATAGGACTAGCTCCTCACCCCAAAAATGACAGCTTTAAATGATTGCATTGCTATCATTATGTTTTTATGTAAATGTATTCTTCGCACATGTAATTTGACAATTACAATTTAGGTAAGTAAATAAATTACATTAGAAGTTAGAAAGCACTGTTACAAGGCTAAGTTAGATGTTGATAGCTTTTCTTTTTTTTTTTTATTACTTTTTTTTTTTTAATTTTATTGTTGTTGTATTACATCCATCCCCTTTTTGCTCCCCTAGCTTTTCATTTTTTAACTTAACATTTTATCTAGCCATCTTTAGCCCTAAATCGAATACAAAGAATAAGCTTTCTACATGTGTAAAGCAGAGACAGCACACATCCAGTATGTAATCACACACAGAGGCTATGGGTGTTACAATTGGACAGGGATGGGCCATTAGAAAAAATGGCTAGAACAGCTCTTCAATATGATTCCGCAATCCCACTTCTGAGTATCTACCCACAGGTACTTCAATCAGGTCCTTGGGGAGAATCTGCATTCTCCCATTAACTGAAGGGAATGGCCAGGGGTGAGTGGATAAAGTATATGTGATACTTGTACACACACACACACACACACATGCACACACACACTGGAATGTTATTTCACCTTGAAAAAGGAGGAAATCCTGTCATTTGCAACAACACAGATGGATCTGGAAGACATGATGCTAATTCAAATAAGACACAGAAAGACAAACACTGCGTGACCTCACTGAGACGCGGAACCTCAGAAAGTGGAGTTTATAGAAGCAGGGAACAGAATGATGGTTGTCAAGGGCTGGGAGCTGGGAAACGGGGCAATGTTTGTTGCTCAGGGAGGACAAGCTCCAGTTATGCGGGGTGAGCAAGGACTGGAGATCATCCGTACAGCGCAGTGCCTACAGCTGGCAGTGCTGTGCCGAGCACTCAAACTTGGCTAAGAGAGAAGATCTTACATGTTCTCACTGCAAATGCAAGTGATAACCATGTGAGGTAATGCATCTGTTTATTCGCCGCATGGTGGTAGTTATTTCACAGTGTATATCAAAATGTCATTGAACACCTTAAATATCTGTGAATTATTGACAATTGACAAATTGTCGGCGATACCTCAATACACCTAGGGGAAAACACACACAAAGAAATGTTTGTTTGTTTTTTTTAAATGGCTCCTAGCCCTGGCTGGTGTGGCTTAGTGGATTGGCGCCGGCCTGATAATCCTAAGGTTGCTGGTTTGGTTCCCAGTCAGGGCACGTAACCGGGTTGCAAGCCAGGTCTCCAGCCAGGCCCTTAGCTGGAGGCAGGTGAAAGGCAACCGTATACATTGATGTTTCTCTTCCTCTCTGCCCCTCTTCCTTCCCCTCTCTCTGAAAATAATAAATAAAATCTTTAAATAAATAAATAATAATAAATGGTTCCCAAGGAAAATAATAGTGACAACAACGAGAGAAGGTTGGGATGCTTCTTCAGCATGTGCTACAGTGTGCAAGGCACTTTCCTCTCCATTTTCTCACTGGATTCTTACAACTTCTGTGTCATGGAAACCCAGCCTTGGCCTTGCTCTGGGAAATAAGCCAAGCGGGTTGCTGGTCCCGGGGACCTCTTCACCCCAAACCTGTGTCTCAGGTTAGTGTGGAGGAGCCCAGGGCCCGCAGGAGTCCTATGTTTAGAAAGCTGGGGGCTTTCTATAAACACGGAGCACCCCCTACACACAAACACATATGTACAAACACATGCATGCATGTACACACACATGTGCACATACACACACACCTCAAAAAAGGAAGGGCTGGTTCCAAGATGGAGTTGGGAACTGCTGCCTCCTAACTTTGATCAATGAGTCAGACTGAGCCAAAAGAGTGCAGATGACACACAGGGGCCATTGAGTCATCAAATGACCAGCTGCAGAAAGATGGTGCCAAAGGTCCCAAGCACCCTGTTCTGCTGAGTGACCTTGACACGTGGTGTCTGCCCTCATGTTCCTGGTCCCTTCACCTGTGACATGGCTGCTGGGTCCCTTCCTGCACATGTGTGAGCTTCATGCTGCTCAGACTGGGTGGGCATTTTGCTCTATTCCTTTTTGGTTTTGGAGAGAGGTGGTTAAAAATGACAATAGAGTCTTTTTTTTTACAATGCTCATGTCCAATGTATAATTACATAACAAGAGTTGAGGACTCCTCCAAAGGCAACATTAAAGTCAGTGCCCAGGGCAAGAGTGGGCACCCAAGCACAGAGAGGAGGAAGGGGGAACACAAGGAGATGGGGGTGGGTGCTCTGCCCCTGGGTGCAGGGACTGGGGACCAGAGAAGGTTTCCTGCGGAGAAGACACTGGAGCCCAGAAGTAGGATGAGTTTGGCAGAAATGGCATCCCTGGTGGAGGAACAAAAGGGATAAAGGCTAAAGGCAAGTGTTGTACCGTGTGGCTGTGTGGCTCTGGACCCAATGGTTCTGAGCTCCTGGGAAGCAAAGCTGGAAGCCCGGGGGACTGGGCTGAGGGACCGAGGGCTTGAGGTCTTCAGTTTGCAAAAGGCAAGCATGCATTGGGCACACAGAAGAGCTACGATTCATCCCAGAAGCCAGAATTCATGGAACGAACCCAAGGACATCCAAGGATAGGCTTCAAGATCCACCAGGCTCCCCCCACCCCAACCCCGCCTGGAATTGCATCCAGAGTTTTGCATGCACATATATTCTGGAGAGAGTGTGAGGAGAGAGAATCATTTCATTCAGAACCTCAGGTAGTTAGCCGCTCACAGGCATTAAGACGAGAAGTGAGAGGTCGCATGGGTATTTCTGAGGCAGTGTGGTAGCATCTGGAGGATGCCAGGGAAGACCAGTAAGGAATCCCAGAGAGTGAAGGGCAGGGTGAGGTAACTGGTTTCTGCTCATCAAAGCTGGAGTCCAGGCTTGTGTGGAAGTGGCTGTGAATTGACTTCGAGAATCATTGCACCTTCTCTGGGCACCGGGCAGTTGAACTGCTGGAAGGTGGCCTGCTCCTCCTCCAGCCTGGCTGGCAGCTGATGGAACTGGGTCACAGGCACCCTCCCCATGGTGGCCTCCCAGCCAAGGCCAGACCCTAGTATTCTCTTTTTGCCCAGCAGCCTTGCACACAGCCCAGGTTTGAACCAAGAGGTCCACAGGTCCAGCAGTGCTGGGTGCCCTCGCTAAGTGTGTGTGTGTGCTCCCAACTGCCTATCATCCTGGTAGAAGCCCTACGATGGGCATGAGCTATGGCCCCAGCCTAGAGGTCATGAAGCACAAGTGGGGACTTTGTCTTGGGTCACCAGGGAAGGAGCGCCTGGACTGACTTCTACTTTTCAGCCCCAGACGCTCCACCAGGCCTGGTTTTGAGCAAAGCTTGCCTGCCTGGCTCAGGGGTGGCACTTTCCTGGCCTCCAGACCCCTCTCTGTTTGCCTGGGGTTGAAAAGTCCGGGTGACTCAGAAAGCCAAGGATTAAGTCTCAGGGAGAAGCCTCCCGCTGCCAGGCCAGACAGATCTGTACCTGCAAGTGGCTCTTCAACAACAGGGAGTGGTCTTCATTTGCATTGGCTGCTAAGAACTTCCTGAAGATGGTACCCAAGCCCCTGGAGGCCAGCACCTGCTCAGGGACAAGGTCACAGGAGTGGAGGAGAGCAAGGAAGGAGCAGGCAACAGTGGGGGTGGGATGACCACAGATGCTGCACAATCAGGGCAGAAAGGCACTGGGCTTGGGCAGGGTGTTCCGGGCACCCTCCCCTTGCCCCTCAGTGCGTCTGGGGCTGGGCAGGAGGAGCAAGATGCCCACATCCTCGGTGGGGCTGGGAGCTGTGAAAAGGGGCTGTTCCTTCTGGGTGGGCATGAGGGGGAGGATCCAGGTGCGGCTGGTGCCCCCTGACAAACCAGTCTGGTTGCCCCGGCCTTGGCTCCCAGGGCAGGAACCAAGTCAGCCTGCAGCCCAGCCGGTTTACCTTTCTGAATATCTGAGTCCTACCAGGGCTGCCTGCCTAGGTGGCAGGAAGCACAGGACAGCGCAGGGCCCACGCTGCCATCCTGTGTCCTGAATGTTGCCCGCCTGCCTCCTCCCGCCCATCTTTCTGCTTTTGGCAAGGCTGTGCCGAACTCATTCACTCTGAGGTGCCCATGAGGGCGACAGCTCAGAGGACAGGGTGGGCTTTCCTGGAGGGTGCAGAGGACTCTCAGGTTGACAGCACCTCCCACGGTGCCCCTCAGGCCCTGGGTCACCTCGCTCCCCCCAGCCCCTCCCAGCTGTGGGAGACAGGTGTCAGCCCCAGCTCAATTTCACCTGGGAAAGAAACACGCTCAAAAAGGCCAGGGAACTTGCTCAAGGGCACACAGCTGGTGAGCTGGGGAACCGAGGTTCAAGCTTTGGGGTGGCCGGTGGGAGCCCCTTTCAGCCATTCAGCTCCAAGTGGCTTTCGGGTTTCTTTGCTGAGCCTTGGAAGTTGTACCGGGAGGAGCCCCCACCCTCTCTGTCACAGTTTTCCAAAGGATATTCTGTGACAGGTAGTAATTATGGAGAAGTGAAAGCTTCATGGCCAGAGGCCTTGAAGATAGGTTGCATCAAGAGATATGAAACGGAGCCTTTACTATGCTAATAAGCTCAGCAAAAATACGCTAATGGGCTCAGCAAATGGCCAGAAAGGATTGAGCATATGCAAAGTTTCTCAAATGTATTTGAGTTAAATAGTCTCTTGGGATCTAAGAGTGTATTTTGGCAACTATTGAGCTAGTCTAGTCCCTTCATTCTACGGATGGGAAATGGAGGACAGGGAAAGGAAGGGACTTGCCTAAGGCTCATTGTGACCAAGTCAGGACACAAGCTCTAGCCCAGGGACTGGTGGTCCCATGTCTGTTACTACTTCTGTCCTGGGGAAGAGACTGGCTATGATTTTTGTCACTGCCCTCTGGCCCTGGGGCTTCTTGGCAGGTTATACTTGTCCCTGGATGCTGCCTGCCCAGGGATGAGCTAGGTAAGGAGGCTCTAGGAAGTTCTCTCTGTGACAGCCCTGCTAACCCCTGCCCCAGGGACAGGCAGGAACCTGGGATGGGAGAGTGAGAGCTCAGTACCTCCCTTGGCTCCTTTCTGCCTGTCCCAAGGTGTCTGGGCTTCTGATCTCCCCCTTCCATTGCAAAACCAGCAGTTCCCTTGGGAACACCCCTTTTCAGGTGTGTCAGGTGGTGGAGCTGCCTGGCAATTGGAGGGAGAGGAGAGTTCAGTGTCTGCTTTGTTCTGACATCATCTGGGGACGAGGATCAGCAGCAGCCCTGCTGACCTCATCTGTGTTGCCTGGGGTTGGCCAGGGAGACCCAAACTCGCTGGGGAGAAACCTTGCCTGCTGCCCTGTGACCACAGGACCAAGGATCCCATAGCACCTCATCTTGCTAGCTACATGTTCTGTTAGCCACTGTTCACAGTCACATGGAGGCCACCAGTGAGCCTGGGGTAGCTGTGGGGTTGAAGTTGGCATTGACCTTCACGGTCATTCTCAGAGCTTAGTATGGGGTGCTGGTTAGAGCATTGGCTGGGAATTCAAGTAGGTGTGGGCCCATATGTTGCTTCTGCTGCTGCTTCTTTTTTTAAAAATAATTTTATTTCATTATTTTTAGAAAGAGGGGAAGGGAGAGAGGCAGACAGGGAGAGAGACATCAATGTATGGTTGTATTTCACCTGCCTCCAGCCACAGACCTGACTGGAGACCTGGTTTGCAACCTGGTGTGCCCTGGCTGGGGAATCGAACCTGCAACCTTTGGGTTCGCAGGCTGGTGCCTTATCCACTGTGCTACCTGCCAGGGCTGCTTCTGCTTCTTAATCACTTGCACAAATTATTCACATTTCTGGGCATCATTGTTCTTATCTGTAAAATGGAAACACCTACCTCATAGCAGTAGATGCGGGTATGTGTGTTCAGCTATTCCCACCATGCCTGGCACACTGCAAGCACTCAGTAGGTAATGGGATCATCATTATCAATGTGGTGAAGAGGCTACTGGCTATGAACTATTCTATGAACAGTTCCTCCGAGGTCCTTACCTGATGGCTGAGGGAAAGGAAGGCTGGATGTTGACTGTCTCAAGTTACGGGATCAAGGAGGATAGGATAGGGGAAAACCCTTCCAGTCAGAACATATACTACGTAATGCAGTAGTTCATAAGTAATGCAATAGTTCCTAGTTCTCTTTAACATCTCTTGGACATCCTGTTCTTTCTCTCTTATTATGCGCTTTCCAATGGCAGGACCTGCTAGAATGGACCAGAATTCCCAATCCCAATAGATTTTCCCAGAAAATTCTGGACTGTGGTTGCTGCTTAGTGTTAAGTTCCCAGTAAATAATGAATTATATAGCTAACCTTCACTTAAAACTTAACAGTTTTAAAGCATTTAAAATTATTCACCAATTCTCCCTCTCTGCCTCTCCCCCTTCCACTCTCTCTGGAAATAATAAATAAAATCTTTTAAAAAAATTATCCACCAATTTATTTAATTGTTCGCAATCAAGCTATGATATAGGTTGACTGCTCCCATGTAACAGAAGAGAAAACTGAGGCTTAGAGAATTTATGGAAAATCAGGACTCAAACCCAAATTCTCCAGCTCCAAGATAAGTGTACCATAGCTATTGAAGTATTTTTGAGGCACGAATAGAAAATATAGGAAATAGCCCTGGCTGATGGCACGGTTGATAAGGCACTGGCCTGCGAACCGAAAGGTCACTGGTTTGATTCTCCAGTCAGGGCACATAACCAGGTTGCAAGCCAGGTCTCCAGCCAGGTTCGTAGCTGGAGGCAGGTGAAAGGCAACCATATTGATGTTTCTCTCCCTCTCTGCCTCTCTCCATTCCCCTCTTTCTGAAAATAATAAAAATCTTAAAAAGAAAATATAGGAAATATGCAGAACTATACAACTTCCACTGGGGCTTTTACATTTTAAACCTGTTTATTGTGGTGAAGTGTACATAACATAAATTTTCCCATCTTAACCATCCCTAAGTGTACAGTTCAATGTCATTAAGTACATTTGCAGTGTTGCACAGCCAACTCCACCAGCCAACCCCATGGCTTTCTTCATGTAGCAAAACTGAAGCTCCACGACAATGAAACATTAACTCCCTGTCCCTTTCACTCAGCCCCAGGCAATCACCATTCTACTTCTGATGCTATGAATTTGACTATTCCAGCTACTTGATATAAGTGGAATCTACCGTAGTTGTCCTTTTGTGAATGGATTCTTTTACAAAACAGAGTGTCTTCAGTGAAATCAATAGTATTTGTCCTTTTGTGAATGGATTCCTTTACTAAATGGAATGTCTTCAAGAGTCACGCATGTTGGAGCATGTGTTAGAATGTCCTTCCTTTATGAGGCTGTATAATATTCCCTTATATAGACATACCACATGTGTTTATCCATTCAGCCATTGATGGACACTTGAATTGTTTCTACCTTTTGGATATTGTGAATAGTGCTGCTAGGAACATTGGTATATGAATATGGGTCCAAGTCGCTGCCTTTAGTTGTTTTGGGTGTATACCCAGCGGTGGAATTGCTGGCTCATATGCTTAATTTATTGAGGAACTGTCATACTCTTCCTGTCCACTAGGTTTTGTGTTTTAAAGATAAACCAATAACCCCATTAAAGGCAAAATCTCTCACCCCACCTGGCTGGTAGCACAGTGGATAAGATGCTGACCTGTGAACCCAAAGGTCACTGGTTCGATTCCCCAGCCAGGGCACGTAACCAGGTTGCAAGCCAGGTCTCCAGCCAGGTCCATGGCTGGAGGTAAGTGGAAGGCAACCATACATTGATGTTTCTCTCTTTCTCTCCCTCCCTGCCTCTCTCCCTTCCTCTCTTTCTGGAAATAATAAATAAAATCTTAAAAAAAAAAAAAGGCAAAATCTCTCCAAAAACTTGGATTAGAAAACTTTGCTGTCTTTTCAAATAATTCTTTCCCTGTTCACTTTCCTGGGACTCAAAGGGTAAACACAGGGCCAAGTATTTTAAAGACTGTCATGGGCTTTTGCCCACAGTGGCTACTTTGTCGGCTTAGCAAATGCACTACTCACTGTTTCTTACCCCATTCCTCAAGTAGTACGCATGCTCAAGGCTAAAGAACTTTGGCAAGAACAGACTATGAGACCAGAAGGTCTCAGGGTTAAAGCTGGTTCTGCTCTTTACTGTGTAATGATTTGCAAGTTACCTAACCTCTCTGAACCTCAGTGTCATCATCATGGAATGAAGACAAAGTGCCCAACCCACCAAGACTGATAGGAATGTTAAAGGAGTTGATCTGTGAAGGGAGGGAGCTTAGTGCACGGTGACTGCTGAGTGAATATCCATTCTTCTGCATCCTTGAGCACGGCACTCTGGCCCTGCTTGCTGGAGAATGGCTGAGTGAATGGAGCAAGGCTATGCTGAACCAGGGGCTTCAGAGGGCAGAATAGGAGCCATTAGGCGTAGGGCTCAAAGAGACAGATTTCAGTTCAGCAGCAGGAAAAACTTTCTAGAAGCTTTGTCTGTGGTGTGACTCTTGCTTGGAGGAAGGAGGAAGCATTTAGCTGGAGAAAGAATTCCTGAGTAATGTGTGTGTGGTGGGGGTGGATCAGGTGATCTCTTGAGTCCCTTTCAACTCTGAGAAGCTATGGTGGTTTCCATGAAGCCGGCAGTTCTTCAGAGCCACCTCTGGGGCCCTGTGGGTCTTCCTGGTGAAGCCCTGCAGCTGTCTCAAGCTTGGTGAGGGGAACCTTAACTGTCAGCCTCTGTCACCATCCTTTTTGTCATCATCATCCCTGAGATGAAACCACCATGTCAGAGACAGGGCATGTCATAGCTGCTTCCCATCCCCTTGGATGCTGGGGGCCTCCAGGACCACCCAGAATGTCCAGTTGACTGAGGAAGGACATGGGAAGTTAGAGATAGGACATGGGGTCACTCCAAAGGGCCACAGGTCTGGTAGCATTTGCCCATGCAGTGGTGGCACCTTCATGCCAGAACACATAGCCAACCAGCACAACGTGCCCTCTCCACTGGGCCAGCACTGCCCCCACATCAAAGTTGTCCTGCTAGGGGGCAGCACCTCAGGCTCATGTTGTGAGTAATTCCAGATGACTCAGTTAGGAACCTAGCCCCTAGGTGTTCCGCCTAGTTCTCTCATGCTCTCAGCTTGTCCTGCAGCCACAAGGGGCTTTCCTGGGCTTCATGCTCCTCAGGCCCTCACATGCCTGGTGTACAGATTCCCCTGGTCAAGGCTGAAGGTCGCATGGTAGGCCTTATGTTCTGCCATCAGGCACACCTGAGTTTAAATCCTGACTTTGCTTACTGGAGGTGTGGCCTGGGACAAGTGACTTAAACCCTCTGTGCCATAGTTCCTTCATCTTTAAAATAATGTTTATGATGTAAGGTTGAAGTGAGAATTACTGATGATGCTGTGTGTGAAAACGCCGTGTTATGTGTGGGATGCTTGGAGCCTTAGGCAAGAAGGTTTCTATGGCACATCTTGATTTCTGACTTACTAATTAGTGCGTGTCCCCTGGTGTGACATCACTCATGCTATGGGTTGGCTCCACATGGTGCTCCTGTGCCATTTATATATTGAAGACCTAACCTCCAAGCCCCTCAGAATGTGACTATATCTGGAGACTGGGTTTCTAAAGAGGTCATTAAGGTTAAATGAGGTCATGCAAGTGGGCCTTAAACCAATCCGACTGGCATCCTTATAAGAAGAGATTAGGACACAGACACACACAGAGGGAAGGCCAGGTGACTGCAGAATGTGAAGACAGCCATCTACATGTCAAGGAGAGAGGCCTCAGAAGAAACCAACCCTGCCAACACCTTGACCTTGGACTTCCAGTCTCCAGAACTGAGAAAATGAATTTCTATTGAAACCGCTCCATCTATGGCACTTTGTTATGGCAATCTGAGTAGGCAAATACTCTCAGGAAGATATCTCTGACAGGACAGTTGGCCATTTGTCCCAAAAAATGCTCTCCCAAGATATCCACCAAAGGCCTTTTTATAAACTTCCCCTGCCCATCAACAAAGAAGTTGAGTGCAGAGGCCCCTCCTCCAGGTTTAGTTGGAGGGGCATTGGGTTCATGCTGGTACAAGATTCGGTCAACTAGTGATGTTGACTCACTGTTCTTGAACTCACTTCAGTCACTAAGTGGAAGCTGACACGACATGAGGGGAAAATTTCAAATACTTCAGGCACTGTGCTCCAGGCATGAACCATTTCCCTTACAGGCTTTTAAAGTGCTCTTGCTCTCTGCATAGGCAGGTCCTGAGTCACTGGAGGTTCCCCATGTAGGGTATTTGGGGCTGGTAGGTAGACCCTGGGCATGGCCATGAGGATCCTGGGGAAGTAATCCCCTCCTGCCATCCCCAGCCTGTGGGGAGTGGGTGAGGTGGCTGCCTAGTTGACATTTCCTGAAGAATTAAGAATGGCCATGGATGGGCCTGCAGATACCAGTGTTGTGACACACTTCGCCGGGCATGTCAGGTCACCCTGAGCCTCCACTAACTGGTCATCAAGAGTCCCCGTATGCCCCAGCATCTCTCCTTAGTCCTGGTCTTGGCAGAGTGTGCAAAATCTGCCCATTTCCTGCAACTTCCTCCCATCAGGACAAATGTGGCAGCCTCTGTCCCCCTCTGCTGTGCCTGGTGACTTCATGATGGGATTTACCCAAGGCTTCTTGGGAAGCTAGCAGAGGGGGTGTGATGAAAGGACTTTTCCTCTGGGCCTGGAGTTGAGACCAGAATGTCTCTGGTGAGCCATTTGCCAGGACGTAGAATAGGCTTATGCTTTTGAATGAAGTGCCACCCATTCCCTCCTGGTCCTGAGGCTCGATTGGGCAGGGAGATAAGCCGGGCTGTTGGCTGATCTAGCAGAGCTCCGATTTATTGTTGTGCAAACATGACTTTCCTTACACGCTGTCTGCCAGCTTTGTTATCTAGCATGCCAGCAGAGCTCAGCCATTGCTAGGCCCAGATTAACCACACACACACACACACACACACACACATGCACATACATGCACACACACAAATCCCTGGAGAAGCTACCTTCCAACACAAGTGACAGACCAGTATGGACTTTCAACTGAGACAGAAGCCTGAATGTGAGTTGCTCAGCCAGCGGGACCCCTGGCTGTGTGCGTCCTGTGCTCCATGACCTGTGATAGGTAGGACGAGTACCCAGGAGGAGTGCAGCATGGGGGTGTGAGATGGCCAGACCTGCCATCTTTGCCAGTCCTTCCTGCCCCACAGCGCCTGGGTCCCTAACAAGAACAGTGAACAGACGCCTTGGGCAGGGATGCCTCCTTACGTGTGTGACTGGGGGTGAGTCATGTGCGGGCCCAGGCTAGAGGGTGTGTGGGCCTCCATTCCTCTGGCCCATGATTTGAACCCATCTTCAGTCTTGTGTGTAGGGTGAGGGGGAGACAAGAAATCGCACAGAGAGCAAGCCCTCTGAGGAATAGCATGCAGTAACTTCCAGTCATGGGCTGCCAGCGCCTGCTGTTCATCCTGCCTCACCGTCATGCAGGATGCCCACCTGGTAGCTAGCATTTGCTGAGCACATGCTCTGTACTTTTCACTCTGCAACGCACCTTGCATGTCCTGTCTTCATTTGATCCTGTCAACTGTCCAATAGTTGGAATGATTATCGCCCTTAATTTAGAGACAAGGAGATAAAGGCTCACAGAGCTAACATATTCAAGACTGCACAGTAATAAGGGATGGAGGTGGGATTTGAACCTAGATCTTGTGACTATAAAGTTTTATGTCTAATCACCCTGGCTGGTGGCACAGTGGATAAGGCGCTGGCTCGTGGACCCAAAGTTCGCTGGTTTGATTCCCCAGCCAGGGCACATAACCAGATTGCAAGCCAGGTCTCTAGCCAGGTCCATAGCTGGAGGCAGGTGAAAGGCAACCATACATTGATATCTCTCTCCCTCTCTGCCTCTCTCCCTTCCTCTCTCTCTAAAAATAATAAATAAAATCTTTAAAAAGAAGTTTTATGTCTAATCACTCTCTTGGGTTGATTCTAACATCATCTAGAGATACCACCCTCAATGAAGTAATCCTGGGACAAGCCAAACAACCTAACCCCTTCTCTGTACTCAGAACATATGGTCTCCATAGGTATCAAGAATCTATTCATTCATTCATTCATCCATTCATTCCTTCATTGCATCATCTATTGTGTGCCACATGTATTATAGTATTTAGTACTGAGGGGATGGATAGAGGAGATAAAAATTAAGAGGGCATAGACACCCTCTCCAGTGGTTCAAGCCTTCCATGGTCAGCCTTCTGCTGTCCATTAAAGGTCTTCGAGGGGTGAGTGTAGATCTGAATAATAAAGGAGAGCGGATGGTCCCACGGCAACAGGGATTGAGAAGGATGAATGAGGCAGCCTTGGCAGGTGGGAGGACAGTGAGCTGCCTGCAGGTGCTCAGCAAGGACTCACTGCAGAAATCCAAGTCTTTGTCCCTGTGGTCCTCTAATAAAAATCAGAGCTAATGTTCACTGAAGTTTTACCAGGCACCAAGTCTTATACTATGGACTTTATGTGCATAACCTCATTTAATCTTTAAAACGATCCTAGAAAGTGGTTACTCTTGTGTTTCTCATACATAGATGTGCAACGGGAGGCTCAGAGGTGATGTGACTTGCCCAGGATGTCACAACCAGTACGAGACTGAAGTAGGATTTGAATCTTGTCCTTGGGTGCTGAGGTTCTCAATGGATTCTGTTTTCAGGGGGTAAAATTCCATGTATGGAGACCACCCAAGAGCTTGTTTCTGCTCCGTGTTTGTACTGATAGTGTTTTACAAACTTTGAGATGATTTAAAGGTAAGAGGAAGAGCTTTAAGCTGAACGGCCCATTTTCATGATTTTAAAATGTCAGGAGGAAAGAAAGATGGGCATTGACAAAACGGAATCAGCGAGGATGATGGTAAAGTCTGGCTTGTATGCTCAAAATTGTGATTGCACAGGGCAGGATTGAAAAAATGGTTCCTGTATGGGACTGCTTGACCAATGTGGATCAATGTGACCTGGATGCTGATAAAGTAAATGCACCTTGAGGCTATATTAATATTAGCATCATTGCCAAGACAAGGGAGGTGATAAAATCTCTGATCACATCACTGATCAAATTGTAGGTTCTACTGTGTTTGAATCTGGATGCCTCAAGTATTCCCAGAGAAAAGCAGCAAGAAAGGGGGTAGGGGGTGGGGAAGGTAGGGAGGAGGGGTCTAAGAAAATGATACCATATTCAGAATGGTAAAAGGCATGAAGGATGTCTAGTCCAAATGTAGAGACATGATCATCTTATTTATAAGGCTCATTAAGTATCTCCCAGGCCTGCACTCTGCCTCCAGAAGATAGACTTTGAGCACCTGAATAAAAGGTGTAAAAAGAAGATGTAGCTAGCTATAAAAAAAGAACTTCCTAATAACAAAAGTGATGTGCAAAGGAATGAATTGCCTCAGAAGGAGGGAGCTCCCTGTTGCTTGGATGGTGAAGGACCTTGTGGGCTGGCTGGGTTCCCTGCAGAGAGGAAATTAAATTTTATGATCCCGCCATTTTCTTTCAACCCTGGGGTCTTAGAGCCTACGAGACCCAGCTAGGCTGTGTTGGCAAGGTATTCGATGATCAGACACGTTGACAGCTCCACTGCGATCTAATCTCCTCAGTTTGAAGTTAGGTTTGCATCATCGAGGACTGTTTTTCAAGGGTTTGGCCTAGGGAAGGCTCTGGTGGAAACTTGAAAGAGCCCAAGTTCCCACCTGCTTGGGGCTGACATTCTTCTCGCTAGTCAGTGTTTGTTCTGGCCTCAAGCCACGGCAGAGCTCAAGAATTGAACTCTGGTACCCACGTGTTGTTCTGGGCCGCACAGAGCGGAACCAGAGGGATGCCAGGATGGCTCTGGGGCATGGGTGTTGGGGGCTGGCTGGGGTGGGATGAAATTTCCCAAGATCCCAGAAACCAGTCCATGAACAATGTCTTGTCTTGCTCAAACCTTCAGCCTGGGACCATGGGGTGGGAGCGAAGTGAAAGGGCACAGGGCAGCTAAAAAAATCACAAGAGGCTAATCTAAGTGCACATAAGGTGGGTGATGGAAACACTGACTGGCTTGAAGCAGAGGAGTGATGGGATTTTATTTGTGGGTGAAAAATATCACTGTACAGTTTGGTGAATGGGTACAGAAGGTCAAATCTGAAAGGTGAAGGCATGGAGCTGAGTAGGAAAGGGTGGTGGATGAGGAAGTGGAGAAAGTGGTGAGATTAGGGAAGGATATGGAGGTGGTGCTGATAGGACTGGTGGGTGAGCTCTGGATACCACTACACACCTATGAAAATGGCCCAAATCCAGAACACTGACAGCACCAGATGCTGAGGAGGATGTGGAGCAACAGGAACTCTCACTCATTGCTGGTGGGAATGTAGCCACTTCGGAAGACAATTTGGCAATTTCTAAAAACCTAAACATACTCTTAACCATAGGATCCAGCAATAGCACTCTCTGGCGTTTACACAGAGGAGCTGAAAACTTACATTGGCATAAACACCTGCACCCAAATATTTGTTGGAGCGTTGTTGAAAATTGCCAAAACTTGGCAGCAAACAAGATGTCCTTTGTGGTGAATGGGTAACAAACTGTGGTTTATCCCAACCATGAAACAATATTCATCTCTAAAAAGAAATGAGCTATCAAGCCATGAAAAGACATGAAGGGAACTGAAATGCATATTACTAGGTGAAAGAAGCCAATACAAAAAGGCTACCACCCATTGAGTCACACCCAATATATGACATTTTGAAAAAGACAAAGCTATGGAGACAGTAAGAAGATCAATGGTCACCAGGGGCTGGGCAGGGGGAGAGATGAAGGGAAGCACAAGCGATTTCTAGGGCAGTGAAACCACTTTGTTACTTTAATGGTGGACACATGACATTATATGTTTGTCAAAACCCATAGAAAGTACAAGACCATTAGTGAATCAATCCTAACGTAAGCTGTGGACTTTGGGCGCTTATGATGAAGGTTTATTGATTGTAACAAATGTACCACGAGGGAGGGGGATGGTAACAATGAGGAGGCTACGTGTGGAAGGAAGGTTTCTGTGGGAAATCTCTGTATCTTCTCTATTTCACTGCGAACCTTAAACTGCTCTAGAAAACAAAGTTTATTTTTAAAAAATCGACAGTACAACCCAAAACCATACAACTCCTAGAGAAAAATTGAGGAAAAGTTCTTTGACATTGATCTTGACAATGACATTTTGGATATAACACGTAAAGCACAAGCAACAAAAGGAAAAAATAAGCAGGACTCCATCAAACTAAAAGCACAGCAAAAGAAATGATCAACAAAATGAAAAGGAAACCTTTGGAATGAGAAAAAGTATTGGCACACCACATAGCTGATAAGAGGTTAGTACCTAAAATACTTAAGGAACTAATAGATTAGCAAACGTTCAAATAATCCAATTAAAAAAATAAGCAAAATGCCTACCTGCCAAAGAAGACAGGTACATGGGCAACAGGTACATGAAAAGGGGCTCAGCATCATGAATCATCAGGGAAATGCAAAGCAAAACCACGGCAAGCCTTCTAACCTCACACCTGTTAGAAGGCTATCATCAAAAAGCCTAGAGATGACAAGTACTGGAGAAAAAGGGGACCCATATGGAGAAAAGAAACCCTCATGCCCTGTTGGTGGGAATGTAAATTGGTTCAGCCATTGTGGAAAGCAGTATGGAAGTGCCTCAAAAAATTAACAGTGGAACTACCATATGATCCAGAAATTTTACTTCTGGGTATATGTCTGAAGAAAATGAAATGACTGATTTAAAGAGGTATCTTCACTTTCATGTTCACTGCATCATTATTCATAACTCTAAAACATGGAGATCACCTATGTGTCCATCAATAAATGAATGGAAGCCCTGGCTGGTGGCACAGTGGATAAGGTGCTGGCCTGTGAACCCAAAAGTTGTTGGTTCGATTCCCAGCCAGGGCACATAACCAGGTTGCTAGCCAGGTCTTCAGCCAGCTCTGTAGCTGGAGGCAGCTGAAAGGCAACCATACATACATTGATGTCTCTCTCTCCCTCTCTGCCTCTCTCCCTCCCCTTCTCTCTAAAAATAATAAATAAAATATTTAAAAAAAAACAAATAAATAAGAAATAAAAGCTATATTATAAATAAATAAATGGAAATATTACACACACGCACACGTATCCATAAAAAGAAGGAAATCTTACCATTCGTGACAACATGATGAACCTTGAGGACATTATGCTAAGTATGACCTTACTTCCATAGGAATCTAAAACACTGAACTCATGGAAACAACAAAAATGATTGGTGGTTGCCAGAGGTGGGAGTGGGGGTTGGGGGAATAGGGGTAGCTGGTCAGAAGGTATAAACTTCCAGTTATAGGTAAGTAACTTCTGAGGGTGTAATATACAGCATGGCGACTATGGTTAGCAATACTATTGTGTACTTGAAAGTTGCTAAGATAATAGACCTTAAAAATTCACATTATAAGAAAAAAAAATTATTTATATTTAAAGTGGCTCACATAATGCTGCATCATCCCAGAAGCTTTGCACATGCAATTTGCTAGCACAAGGATATTCATAACCACAGCCATCAGTCAGGTATGTCACTACTTGACATCTTACTGCTGTCTAATCCCCAGACCTCATTCAAATTCTGCTAGTTGTCCCAATAATATCCTTAATAGCAAAAGGACCACATGTCACATTTAATGGCCAAGCCTCCTCAGTGTCTTTCAGTTTGGAACACCTCCTCTGTCCTTTTTTGGCTCTCAGGACCTTGATATGTTTGAAGCTTACAGGAAAGGGACTGTGTTGAATGTCCTTAATGGGATGTTTTCTCATGATTAGATCAGGTTTTGAGATTTTACTAGAACCACCATGAAAGGATGTTGGATTCTTTTATATTCTACCAAGTGGCACGGGAATCTCAGAGTGTCCTCTTACAGAAGACGCCCACTTGGGTCACTTGATTAAGGTGGTGTCTGCCTGACTTCCCTACTATCAGAATATTCCCTGCCCCTTTGCGATCAATAAGGATGTTGTGGGGAGGTTCTTAGGAAATGTGAAAATATCCCATTTCTTATTAAACATTCACACACTGGTTTTCACACCCATCAATGATTCTTGGTTGAGCACTGCTGTGATGATGGCCATAGAAGGTTGTTCCATATGTTTGTTGAATGACTGAATCTACATCTCACAACCTAAAAGGTGACAGGTGTGACCACAGCCCCTCATGCCAAGGAGACACATATAGAGAGTGGCACATCCTCTTCTCAGGAAGCTCAACGCAGGGCAGGGGTTTCCGCTGTCATCCACCCTATGGATGCCCCATCCATAGACTCACCTGCCTGCTCTTTCCCCATCCCTGCTAGCAAATTGATGCCTGTGAAAGATTCTCTCAAGACATTCAGCAGAGCAAAACCTGACACTGGGAACAATTAGCCTTCTTTTAGGAGTGCAATGGGAAGTCAGGGAAGGATTTTTAAGCAGCTGAGTGACACATTTGACTTACGTTAGGCAAAAACAAAACTGAACTAAACTAAAATTCTGAATTATGATCCTTCCTCTCTCTCTCCCCTAAAACACAATTGAATGTCCCTCTTGGACTGCTCTTCCCTAGCTACCCCAGAGGTATTGATCTGATGGTGAAATTCATACTAAAGTGTCCCATGTCTGACTGGGAAGCAATCATCTGGCTGCTGTGTGAACAACTAGGAGCGGGGCAAGGTTTTCACCAGTGAAAAGACTTCGTGAGAACATTCTGTTTGCTCCACTTTCAAGAAAACTGGACAAGGACCCTGTTAATACACATGCGAAGAGGGTAAATGCCCGGGAAGGAATGGAAGAGGCGTCTGGCTCTTTAGAGGGGTCCTGGGGTGTGGACCATGGAGGTGGTCCTGTGTATCCCCCTCTCCCTGCAAGCCTGTCTGACTCCTGCCCTGGATGCCCCCGTACCTTTGGTTTCCTTAAGCAACTCTTCTGTGAACTTGACCACTTTGACCACCTCCACCCAAGGGAAGCCTTTGCCCACAGCAAAGATGATGCTTTCATAGAGGGTATCCAGCAGGATGCTTCTGCGGGAGTCTCTCACCTCATCCAACTTTTCCCAGTTGAGCAACCTCCGTAAGTACTCCCGGCCTTCTGGTTTCTGAGGAGGACAACATGAGGTGTGGAGAGTGACATTGAAGAGTCAGGGTCACTGGGGAAAAACACTCCCTGGGGGGCTCCACGTGGCTCCCTACTGTCCTGAAGAGTGACCAAGGATGTGGGTATGCTTGGCCAGAACGATGCTTTTATTCCTGGACAGCTTTGCCTCGATCTCTGGGGTTGAACTCTTCTTTCTAATTCTTCTTTCCAGAGCCCTCATGCCAGCCACGGCCGCCCTGAGCCTGTAAACCTCCAGCTGGCTCTAAATCCTCAATTACGGCCCCTCCTTCCACTTCCCTAAAACAAAATTGGACTTCTCTCTGGTCCTGCTCTCAACTAGCTGCCCCAGAGCTATTGATCTGATCTTGCAATTCACACTAAAGTGTAAACTGAGAAGAGGCTTGGTGAGGCAGGAAGGAACATACCTTGCTTGGTGAAAATTCGGACACCCTACAGGAGTGCAAGTGCCTGGAAGGGAGGGGATAAGTAAAGGCACCGGCCAGAAGCTGACCTGAGCACGCGGTTGGCCTGGGACCCTCTTGCCTGAGGTCGGCAGCAGTTCCCTGCCAGCCCTCTGCGGACAGCCCTGTCTGGAAGGAGCTTGCTGAGCAGTCAGGCCCTGCAGGTTGACTCGCATCAGCCTTGTCACACCTTTTGGCCTCCAAATAGGTTCTGAGAAACCAAGGAAAACTACCCCTCCCTGCCCTAAAGCAAGAGAAGAACCCCGCCCTGCTCCCCCGCTCCCGCCCACTTCATATACACTCTGGTCTCCAATCCCAGAGGGCTCACAGGGACCTGAGGCTCCCTGGTGAGTGGGGACAACCACCCCCTGGGACCTCCTGGAGTAGGGGCCAGCCCAGAGCCCACACACGCAACCCCTCCTCCGCTCCAAAGGACTCTAGGTATCAGGGCCTGTCACTAGGCTCTGAAGACAGCCCCCAGCTCCAAGGCTGGTGGTGAACCTTTGGCGGGGCAGGACATTCCAGAGCGCTCACACCCACCGTGCACACCCACAGCAGGCCCAGAGGTGGTGTGCGGGGAAAGGGGCAATATCCCATGTGTGTGTCTGAAGAGGCTTTGTCAGGGGCCCACTTCCCCACACACCTCACTGCTCAAGTCCGAGCAAACTTTCTTTTAAAAGCCACGTTTCTCTGCCCTTGCTGGTGTGGCTCAGTGGATTGGGCACCGGCCTGGGAACCAAAGGGTCATGGGTGTGATTCCTAGTCAGGACACCTGCCTGGGTTGTAGGCCGGGTCCCCAGTTGGGGGCACATGAGAGGCAGCCACACATTGATGTTTCTCTCCCTCTCTTTCTCCCTCCCTTCCCCTCATTCTAAAAATAAATAAATAAAGTCTTTAAAAATAAAAAGCCACATTCTCCCTTCACCTGAAATTGGAAGACTTTTTTCACCCCCTGGGGTGTTAAGAGTGCCATGGCCCTTGCATCCAGGTGCTGGGAGACCCAGCCAGGGCTGACTCAGAGTTCCAGGAACCTGCAGGTGAGGGTGTAGCTTTGTGAGGTCATGAGGACCTGCCTCGAGGTGGCTTTTTTTCCAGGCCTCTCCTCTCCAGCTGGGCTCTGGGTCTCCTACCCCACACCTGTCAGGGGACCTTGATCCCTTTCTTATCTTCCTTGCCTTCAGGAGGTGAGGCTTCTCAGGCTTTCGTGGGTATGAACAACCACGTCCCTCATCCAACACACTCTTCTCAGCTAAGTCCCATTGCTCTTTGTCCTTCCACGGTGAAGGACTTGTCTCCAGGAAAAGACAGGCCTCTGTTTGCTCTCTTCACTAGGATCTGGCTTCTGCCCACTTTCTTCACTGGCCAGTGACACCCGTGAGTACCTGTTTCCAGCATCCTGTTTAAGACACTGTTATTTAGGTTTAGAGTTATGTGTCGTTACATTTAATCTCTCAGGGCTAGAGAGTGGAATTTCTGAGGCTCAAGTTGGGTCAAATCAGGTCATGCGGTGGACCAGGCAGTGGGGGTTCTTGCTCACAGAAGTAAAGCGATTTGCCAGAACCGGGAAGTGGGGTTGTTGAGGTCGCAGGATGTCTCCTCTGGTCACCAATGTGAGCTGCACGTCCTACTTCCTGTCAGGGCCCTGAGAAGGAGACAGTCATCTTGGGAGGCTGTTCCAGGGCTGGGGGAGGGTGGGAATTTTGCTCATTAAGATAAGAGAAGCCCTGTCCAGAATGAATCATCAAGATAAACCAAGGGTCTACCCTATTGTGGCTGCTGATAAGAAGATAAATGTAGGCTTTGTGGACCTGTAGCCTGTTAGACAGGTAGGAGCCCTTAGCTTCCCTGGAGAAGGAGCCCTGGAGGTGGGGTGGGGAGATCTGCAGTCAAGAAAGGTCATCTGTAGGACATAGTAAATCTCAGCATGCTTCTAAGCAATCATTCATTCATTAACCCATAAAAATGTTTATTGCGCCTTGAAGAGTAGCCAGTCTATTAAAAGTGTGAGCTACAGAGGCGCCTGTCACGGCTCCTGTGACAGGCCCCCAGACTTCCTTCTCCACCCCATTTCTCAGCACTGCCCCCCACTCCTCTCTACTCTGCTGGACTTGCTATGCCTGGGGGCCCACTCCTTCTCGGGGCTTTTGTACAGTTCCTTGCCTCTGTCTGAAGGCTTTTCTCCCAGGTACCTGATTGTCCAGCTCACTTCACTCAGGCTTTGACTACAAGTTATATCCCTAGTGACATTTCCCCCATCACACCTTTGCCCGTGACAGCACCTCCCCTCATTCTGCTTTATTTTCCTTGCCAGCACATATTACCACCTGGCACAGGTGTTTTTACTATGTGCTTGTTGTCCCTCACTAGATCAGAGTGTCCATGAGGACAGGGTGTTTGCTTGGATTGCGGTGGGGACCCCAGGCCTAGAAGTATCTGGAAGAAAGCCGAGGCTCCATACGTGCTTACTGAATAACGGAACACAGGTCTCCCCCTCAAGATGCGTTCACTCTGGGGAGGAGAGACTGAGCCACAAATGTGCTGTCTAGTGTAATAACAGTGTGGGGTGGGTGGTGGGGGTGATGGATGAGAGAAGAGGGGTGCTCAGTCCAGATGGGGATGGCTTCCTGGAGAAACTGACAGCCTTTCTGCTGGGGATAATAAATTATTGGCTGGGGTTGGGGAAGAAGCGGCAGGACATTGTGGGTAGGAGAAATGAGGGTGAGAACACAGTGGAGGAAGCTGGGGTCTGAGGGGGAGGCCACCATGGAGAGTCCTCAGTGGTGGGGAGGGGGTATAGGAGTGTGTCAGAGTCACTTTAAAATGTCCCTCCTCTCTAGGCTGTGAGGTAACCCCAACAGCCCTTCCGCCCTGCCAGAGTTGCAGATATCTGTTGTGCTCACTGGTCTGGTTATGGAGAAATCGAGATCAATGTTGGGCAGAAAGGGAGCAACTCAAAAGTCCCTCTGTGAAGGATCAGGGATTTGGTGGTGGTAAATGAGGTTTGGGGGACAAAAAGGTAAAAGTTTAGCACCCCCAAATCCCTTCAGGGAAATGGGGAAGGGTGCTGAGGGATTAGAGGATGTTGTCACTGGGTGTGACAGGGTAGGGATAGGATTTGGGCCTGAGTGGTGAGCACAGGTTTGGAAGAGCAGCTGTAGAGAGCAGGACAGTGGAGGGTGCAAAGACAGCCTTAGATCCCCGAACCCAAAATGCAGCAAACTGAATTCAATGAAAGCCTTCACCACACTGAGCAGATGACTGGGTCCAGGTCCACAGGGTCTCCCAGGGCCTCTCTGGAGAGGAGTCTGTGACAGGGAGGCCAAAGTCACCAGGAACCAGGAGCAAGCCCGGAAGACTGAGAAGTGGAAGGAGGCTGGAGCCTCAGAAGGTCAGCCCACAAGAGCACTTGTTGTTTATTTGGCATCTCCAGTGCTTAGCACAGTATCAGATGCATAATAAGAATTAGATTAATATTTGTTAAATTAATGAAACAAAAAAGTTCCCTGCATGATTGTGATTTTTCCACCAGTGGCCCTATTGGTTTCCAGTTTACTACTGGTCAAATACTTCAAAACTGAGCCAAGGTGCTCCTGCTCTATGTGCTATTCTGTTATAATTGAAGAGGCCAGGCATTGGAGAGTGTTGGGAGTAGTGGGGAGAAGATGCATAAGTTGGAAGGAATGTTTCCAACTCTATTTGCATTATGAGCTGAATAAACTGTTCTCCCCACAAATTTCAAGGGTGTCACAAGGTGGCTGCATTTGGAGATAGAACTTTAAAGAGATAATTAAGGTTAAATGAGGTCATAGGGTGTGCCCTAATCCAACCTGACTTGTGTCCTTATAAAAAACAGGTTAGGATACAGACACCGGTAGAGGGAAGACCGTGTGAGAACTTGAGGAGAAGAAAGTCATTTGCAAGCCAAGGACAGGTGGCCTCAGAAGAAACCAGCCCTGCTGACACCTTGGTCTTGGACTTCCAGCCTCCAGAACTGTGAGAACAAATTGATGTTGTTTAAGCCCCCGAGCCTGTGGTACTTTGTTACAGCCTGAGCAGACTCATGCAGTGTGGATACCAGCTCTTTATGGGTGGTGTGGGGTGAGATACACACAACTGTAAGATGGTTCCTTCCTTTCAAAGACAGGGGAGGATGCTGTGACTTGTAGGGCAGGGAATTGCTTCTCACATAAACAATGCTGGGGGAAGAAACTATTTGTCTTTTAAATTTCCCATCTGTTGTGGGTCAATATATAAAAGAACACAATCAAATGAATCATTAAAAAACACTTTATCCCTGTGCCGCTAGTGTTGTCACTCCTTGGCTATGAAGCAGGCAATTACTGAGAGCAAGGGAGAGTCAGGAGATGCTGATGATGGAGAAGCTGTTGCAGGAGCTGCTGGAGGCTTTTACAGCCCGGGCCTGTGATGGAGAGGCAGCATGACTTGCACCAAATAGCAGAGGGTCCCCCTGCTCCTCCCCTCCACTGGGGTTGCAGGGTGGGGGGCAGAGGCTCCAGGAGGAGCTCAGGGCTCTTTGCTGCAAGAAACAAATCGAGCCACTGCTACATGGAAAAGTACCTGAGGTTAAGGATGTACATAGCTCATTATTAAGGGCAGACGGACCTCACAGGAAGGATGGAGCCATATGTTTATAACTTGTTAGTCTTCTCTTTGTGGGCCACAACTTGCTCTCCCTGCCCCATTTCCTTGCAGGGAGGCAACACATTGACTTGCATTTCCCCCTGAGAAACTTAGGGCTCATCCAGCCTTCTCTTCCCTTGGCTTGGGGTGATAGGAAAGGGACACCTTTAGTACCAGAAAGGTTTATTAGAAAATTCTCACCCTGAACAGTACACCATGTGAAATTGCCATTTGTTAAATCCAACTACAGGACAGAAATAAAAAATAATGAGACATACATAACACAGGTCAACCGTTTCATACTTGGCTTTCAGCACAAGGTCAAATTGGTATACTTACTCTCCGTGTCAGGCTTTATCTCATTGTGTGCAGGTGACCAGCAGTTCTTGACCTCCCTTCTAGCTGCCCTTGGTTTTAGTAACACCGGCGTAAGGCAACTCCCCTCACTCTGGAAGTCCGGCTTTAGAGCTCACACACTGTGCCCAGCCGGCAGCCTCAGGGCCCTGCCAGCCACCCTTCCAGTGAGGGTGCTGCAGAGGCGGCCGAGGGTGGCCCGGCTCCCTGTGGCGAGGAGCACTTGGGAGAAGGGAAGTGGGAACCACTCCCTCCCAGGAGTAGTGAAGGATGAAGAGGCGGAAGGGAGAGGGGGTCTAGATGGCAAAGAAGACATAAAGCTGTCAGACCGCAGCAACCATCTTGGATCTGAGGGCATGGCAGGTGGGTTTCCTGCCGAAGGCATTCTAAACTCTGCAGGATTGCAGAGGGCAGCCGACTGCGCTATCCAGGCCAAGGTGATCAAGGAGCCCGCGCTACAGCAAGGCACCTAGCCATTTCCTTCCAGGGATTTCTGAGTCCGCTGCAAGCAGGAGTAACTTGAGCCCCATGGACAAAAAGCTCAGCTCCTATCATCCTGATCAGAGGGCTGTTGAGACAGTGGCTTGGGGAAATTGATGTCGGTTCAGAAGAATAGCTGCTGTGAGGACCCGGTCTGACCAGGGAATGGTGGAAGCATGGAGGGGTCGAGTCCGAGGCCCAGTTAATGTTGGGACTGTGAATCTGAAGGAACTTCCGTCCACAGAAACGACTGAATCCCTGCAGCTACTTCCACTTCCAGGAGGTGGAAGACAGGAAGGAAGTGGCTGGGTTGATTAACAAGAGAGTGGCTGAAGTGGTGTCAGACCCATGGGCTCTAGGCTGGGGGCAGGGCAATCCCAAGCCAAGGAGGGTGACGAGGGTTTGCTGAGAGTGAAATCAGATGAAGGGGGAAGAGGAGAAGGAGAGATGCCAGAGATGGGCCCTGGTCTTGGACTGATCATGTAGAGTTCAAGTTCTTAGAGCCGAAGATGTCTGGGCAACAAGAGCTGAGGGAAGAGACAGGGGAGTGAGCTGATAGAGGGAGGGTGTAGACAAAGGGTGTTAAATCCGGGGAATTTGAGGCCAGGCTGTGGTCTGGGTACCCACAGAATAGATGTTAGCTTATTTAAGATTCCTTTGCATCTTCAGTGGTGGCTCTAGTAGGTATAATTAATACATTGAGCTATGAATCCCTTATGGATTGGTACAAAGGCCTCTGAGGGCCAGGTACAAAAGCTCTAATAATTTAAATAGTTTGTCTTGGGGATAAAGTCTATTGGACCAAGCAACTCATGGAATCATAAGCACTTACACACGGCCCTTTTAGAGTGAGGGTAGTTCCATGTCCGAATTGCCGGGGGCCGTGTCTGTTGACGCCTCTTGTCCTGAAGTAGTTGATAGAGCCCTGTTTCACTCCTTCAAGGGTCTTGGTTTGGCTGATAAAATATACAGTCTTGCCACGTAGTGGTCTCTTGGTTCACTCACTTCACAAATGTGGACATCAAAGAGATTTATTTTCCCTTTACTTGCAATTATTTCCATATTCTTCTGAAAAATAAAAAAGCTAGTGAAAGACTTGATTGTGTGCTTATTCATAGGTTCAGATGAAGTGGCATTTATTAAATATCGATGAATGGTGCACACTTTGCTAGTGCACAATAAATGTTAACCAATATTGCGCTGCCTGTATTCTGCACTTTGCATGACTAATCTGAATTTCAGCCCATGATTTTTATGTTTGACAATGTTTATTCTAACTTATTAAAAGTATGTGGGCAAGCCCAGTGTGATGGATAACTTTAGGTGTCACTTTGACCTGGCTAAGGATAGCCTAGATAGCTGGTAAAACATTATTTCTGAGAGTGTCTGTGAAGATTTTTCTGGAAAAGACCATTCTATTTGGTAGACCAAGTAAAGCAGGCCTCTCACCAGTGCGGGTGGGCATCATCCAGTCTGTTAAGGGCCTCAGGAGAACAATAAGGCAGACAAAAAGTGACTTTGCTCTGGTTGAGCTGAGACCTTCACTTTCTCTTGACATTGGCTGGATATAAGTGCTTCTGGTTCTTGGGTCTTTGGACTCAGACCATGACTTACATCATCAGCTTCCCTGAGTCTCAGGCCTTCAGGCTGGAACTTGAACTACTCCCTGGGTTCTCCTGGGCCTCTGCTTGCATACGACAGATTGAGAGGCTTCTCAGCCTCCATAATTACATGGGCTAATCCTTCATAATACATTTCTCTCTCTGGATCTGTATACATCCTATTGGTTCAAATTATTTGCACTGAATGGCTATAACTAGTAGCCAGCAGCAAGTCTTGAGTAACTTGGTGGGCAGAATTGATCAGTCATATTGATGTTGAACATACGTACATTGGCTCTGTTTTTACTTGATGACAGTGCAATCTCAGTTCCAATTGTGTCCACAGGTGGCTCTTTAACCTGATTAACCCAGTGAGGAAACCACCAGCTTCCGGTCACATAGTTCATCCCTGCCTTCAGGCAGTCCTGTACAGGAACACAGATATTCTGAGAAAGGATAGTTTTCTGCTCTCAGAGAGAGTACATTTGATCATTCCAGGTCTCAATAGTTCTCCCCAAATATTGCCAATGTAAAGCCCAAATAATCTATTTAGTCTGAAATCAGGAAGACGGGTTCTCTTGAGGAGGAAAACAGCTGCTGATGGTTTTTCAGGCCTCCCTGTACCTAATTCCTGTCTCATGGGGTGCCATCGATTTTTTTTCTGCTTTTTGGGGGGATATGGCAACCAGCCAGCCACCTTTTCCCTGCTGTCTCCTGTTCCAGACTTGTGTTTCTGTGGGATACCCACCGTGGACTGGGCACCCCTTATTCCTGCTGGCACACCTTCTCCCCTGTCCCACCAACACAAGCCCCTCCAAAGTACCCCTAGCACAGGGTACTTTGTGGCCCACCCAGAGGCTGGAATTGGGTGGGAGCCCCTGGGGTTCAGAGGGCTCCCTGCAAGCCAATGGGCCGGTGTTTAATAGTCCTGAAGAGCGTCCCCTTGGGCATAGGGCCAGGAACAATCTGTGTTACCCACTAAGCTAATTATTCTCTCTGCAGATGGTGTCCCCACTAATCCTCTGTGGGTGTATTATAATCCAGCCCTGTTTTGAGAGCTGTCAGGTGTCCGGCCTCAGTGCAAATGGCCTGTCTGCTTGGACTGAGAAAGCAGGGCAGGCTGAGCTGCTGGGCTTCGGGGCTCTCGGGCAGGCAAAGAGAGTGGCTGTGAGTACCGTGCCCACATCTCCTGGAGGTTGGACCAGCTGCAGGGAGAGAGGCAACGTACAAATTGGCGGGACATCCCCTGGGGCTCCAGGGGGCTCAGGAAGTCGGGCATGTCCTTGTCCTCCCCAAAGGACGGTGAGTCTGTGTCCTGCGTGCGGGTCACCCACCTGAGGGCAGTGTCTTGGTGCTGGGTCACCGCTAATGGGGAGGCATTTCAGCCTGAGACTCTGAAAGGTATGTCTTCAGCAGGCTGCTTGAGGTGATGCAAGACTGGGGCTGTGCCCTCAGCCTGCCGGGTTATTTGGTGTTAGGTCATGTTTCAACATGGCCCATCTCAGATTCAGGCCCCTGCTCGCTGGTTTATGGGATGTTCCTATTATAGCCTGTCTGGTTCCCCCACCTGGACCTGGAGGGTGAACAATGCATCCATAGAAGCAGAAATCCCTCCTGAAGACCCTTCTCCAGCCTGAGTGCGGTGGGGGTGGGAGGGGGACTCCACTCCTGCAGGGTGAGGCCAGCGTGTGAGGGGTTCGGGTTGGGGGCACAGTTGCTTCTGAGAGGATCAAGACTACAGGAGTAAACTATTAAGAACCAGTGCTGACCCAGACTAGCGTGGCTCAATGGGTTGAGTGCCAACCTTTGCCAGTTCAATTCCTAGTCACAGCACATGCCTGGATCGCAGGCCAGGTCCCCAGTTGGGGTCATCCAAGAGGCAACCAATTGGTTCCTCTCCCTCACCTTCTCCCTCCTTTCCTTTCTCTCTAAAAGTAAATAAATAAAATCATTTAAAAATAAATACAAGCATCGGGGTGAACTAGAGCATGGAATGGAGTTGGGGCTCCCTAAGAATAACCTCCCTGAATTTTCTCTCTTGGCCTGAAAGCTGGGCTCATTGGGCCCATTCCTCCAAAAGAAAAAAGTGAGGCATCCGGAGATGAAGCTACAAAAGGTTCACAAAGTCAAATTCAAGTCCCTCTCAAACCTCATCCTCCTCGTTGCTCTTTTTATGGTCATTTCTGGGCAAGGTAAATGCCATCCTCCTGTTTAGGGTTAACTGGCCAGGAGGCCGAGGATGGGGGGCAGGTGACTCTCAGAGGGCAGACAGCCAGTGAAGGCAGACCCCTGGCCAAGTCCAGTGTGATTGCCACTCCCTGTCTCTGGGCCTTGAAAGGTTCAGTGCTCTGTGTACTGCCTGTCAGCTTACCCCACACCAAAGGCTCCCTCCATACAGGAGGAAATTCATCCTATAGTGATGAAAAAGGGGCAAAGCCACTGCCTCCTGGAGGTGTAACCAGGGAGGTGGCCCTAGAAGAGACTTTGGTCCCCTCCCACAGACCAACATGCACCTCAGACAGCAAGAACGTCCCCTGCTCAGGGTAACCTCCAGAGGAACCTAACACACACCCTACTCCATTTACCCTCCTAAATGCACAAACACCATCCAGAAATGCTTTTTATTAATTGTGGTGACCTCAGACGGGCCTGCTCTCCTAGTTTAACCTTGTGATGGTGGGAGGCTGGTTGCCATCTGCAGCACCTTAGCGCTTAAAGGCATGTTTGTGTATGTGCATGCCTGCAGGTGTCCATTTGTGCGTGGGTGCTTGTATGGGAGCGTGTGTACACACATGCTGGTTGGGGAGACCTAGTGTTGGAGAGACACCACTGGACCTGCTGTCACAGAGCATAGCCCAGCGCTGGTTCTGCTCTCCAGAACTAGGTGTCCTGGGTAGGACACGTGCAGGTGGGAAGCCATAGCCTCTCTCCAGCGCAATAGCCTATGCATGCAGTATTCAGCAACTTTCTTTGCTCCAAGTTAAATAACCCCAGTCCCTATAACCTTTCCCTATAAAGCACATTTTCCAATCCTTTAATCATCTTGGTTACTTTCCTCTGAACTCCCTCCAAGATGCCGATGTCATTGGATAAGTATGTTGTATAAATTAGTCAGTAAATCAATCTGTCAACAATATCTCTTATGCAACCACCCTGTGGCTTACAGGAGGTGCTGGGCTAATACAATCCAACCACTCAGGAACAACAAGAGTTTTCACTCTGGCTCAGACCAACAGTTAGCTTGTCCAGCAGTGGTCTGAGACGCTGGGGTCATGCTGGGCAGATATGGTTCCTTTTAACGCCATCATTCTCCAAAGATGAGGGCCTTCCGCCAACATCAGTGTCTGAATTGTTTTAAGGAAACATCTAAGGGCATCTGCTCTGTTTGGAGCCCTGTGATAGGTTCTTCAAGGGTTACAAAAATAAGCATGGTGCAGATCCTGACCTCAGGATGAGAGGTAGGTATGTAAGGTGGAAAGTTGGGGTACAGAAGCAAAAAGAATCATAGGTGGGGAACTAGCCAATCTCAAAGCTGCAGGGAGTTTTCTGGTGTTAGATGTAGGCTACTTTGAAAGGTTTTCAGATGCAGCATGATCAATAATAAAGCAAAGTAGCCAAAAGAATTTAGAATTTGGAGAAAACTATTTCTTTATTTGAATAATGGTTTCATTGTTTATTATCTGGGTGGATCTTGGGTGAATTATTTAAGCTTTCTGAGCCCCAGCTTCTTTAAGAATGACATGGTAGGCTTACACCAACCCAGAAGGACGCTGTTTGGGCGCTGATGATGTCACATTTGTAAGTATCTGGTGCACAGCGGGCAACCATCTGTATAATCTCTCTTCTCAACAAAAACCACAGGTCACTTGCAGAAGAGTCTCCCACTCTTCTGGATGGACATGTGCTGCTGGCCATCCAGTAGTCAGGGTTCTAAGTTCTATTAGGTGACTATGTGGTGTGCACAATGGTATCGTCTCTGCTTATTGGTCCTAATTTTCTTCAAGATTGAAGGACAGTCTTTTATTTATCATACAGTGTATACTTCATGATTTTAGTCTAAGATCAACAGCTATGATTTTGTCTCTTGGCTTTGGTCTTTATGGTTGGCCTGTCTTAGTTTAGCCTCTGTTTTCTGTATTAGAAAGGGCACTTGGCCCTTGATTGAGACCTCTGGCTAACCTGGGCGGGTAACTTTGAACAAGCCGCTGAAGAACCAGCTTGGTGCAAAGCAAATGCTTCTCAAACGAGTGTGTCATCAGAATCATCTAGAAGTCCTAGCGAAGTACAGACTATTGGGACTCAACCCAGAGTTTCTGATTCAGTAAGTCTGGGTGGAGCCCAATAATCTGCATTTCTAAAACACTCCCAGGTGATGCTGAAGCTGTGGTGTGGGTCCAGGGCTTGTACCGTGAGAATTGCTGGGGTAGGAAGATCAGCCCTGGAGCTTAGTGGAGCATAACCAAGTGAGTGGGCCCTTCTGAGCCTGCTTCTTCATTTGTAAACCTCTGCCTTACAGATTAGATTCAAAGGTAATAATTAAATAAATTATGAGGTAAGAAGCACTTTATGTACTATAAAATGCAATATAGCTATTAATACCTTATTATTCTCCATCAGTTTTAATTTACCTATAAAGCGGGGATAATGATGGTAATTTTTATAAAGATTAAGTGAAGTGAGGTGATCTATATAAAAGCAACTTGTGAAGTATAAAGAACTGTAGAGTCTTAATCTTATCACTTGCCTAAGCCTTAATTTCCTCATTTGTAATATGACAGGATGGCATCCTGTGTGTGACTCTCAGTCGTGTGGCAGTTCGTTACTATAAATGTGAATGCAAGTTTGTATTTAATGCACTGCTGAGATCACCCTGTGTCCTGCTGGCCCCTTTGGTCAGAGGTACATGTGGGGCTGCTGTTCCATTAGATTGTTTCTGGCTGCAAGAAACAGAATCCCCAGCTATAAGCAACTTTAAGAGGTGGGGTTCACCATCTACTCTAACAAGTCCAGAGACAGGGTGGTTTTAGGATCATTTAATTCAATGGCTTGACCAAATCCAGACTCTAGAATTCTCTTAACTATCTCCTCATAGTCACGAGGTGACTGCAGCAGTGATAACTGTCACATCCACATATGACAACAGACAAAAAGCAGGAAGAGATGAACCCCCAACTTGGATTCCTTTTAATGGATAAAAATACTTTCTCAGAAGCCACTTACTGGCCAGAGTTGTATCACATGCCCTATGACAAGGGAAATGGAATTAAAGGGTTGGCTTAGACTAGTCAATATCCAACCTCTATGGCCTCTATGGGGAGGCCCAAGAAACACAGGGTTATCCATCAGGCCCCCGTCAGCAAGTGAGACAGTGGTATGGGAAGGGCCATGTTGGGAGCAGTGACCAGCAGCGTCTGCTGCACTCCAGTGTCTCTTTCCGGTAGGAACCCCATCCATAAGGGCTTTACTTACACACCTACTACCCGACAGTGTGGACTCCTCTCATAGCTGGGAGCACAGCGAGAAGGGGACTCCAGCAGAATCTTGAAAAGCTGTTTAAATGGGTATTTGTGAACCTTTGCAAGAGAAGCAGCTCTCTAGAAACTCCAGCCCCCTGGAGAGGTAGGTATAGAAGGTTAGGGCAAGGCCATACTAGAAGACTCAGAGGCCACAGGATGTTTTCCCAGGCAAAGTGCTCGACCCTGAATACAAACCAACATCACAGTGTTACTCCTGTGTGTGGTGTTTCATCCTGAATCTAGTGCAGTGGCAGTACCATAGCAATGCCTGACAAACACATGTGATTTTTGCAAGAAGGAAGCTCCCGCAGCCATTATTGAAGGAGTTTGGCCAGCAGGCGGTGGGGAGGACAGGGAGGAAGGCATTTGCAGTGGGATAGGCTTTGCTGGCGTCCAAAGAAAGTCGTGTCTGTGGGCTGTTCCGATCTCATTCTTCCTCCTCCGTAAGGGCCTTGTGAATCCATCAGAGTGGCAGAACCAGGGGTTTTCTAAGGCAAGTGAACAGCCCCAGTGGGTTTTTAGTTTTGTTTTTGTTTTTTAACTCTAAGGAGCAGGCTGCAGTCCGGGCTCAGGGATGGCCACTTGAAGAGAGGGAAGTGGGTGGCTGTCCCTCATGCCAGCAGGCTGGTGATGGATACACAACAAGGTGACTGCAATCAATGCCGTTGAACTATATACACTTTAAAATGCTTAAGATGGTAAATTTTATGTTATGTGACCTTCACCGCGATTTAAAAAAACAACAGCAACAGCAATAAAAGCACGCTACCAGCTGTCACAGATTCGATTCCCCAGAAAGCAGACTCTGAGAGGGAGGTTAGGGGGCCAAGGTTGATTAGGGGGTGCCCTTGGGACCCGTCCCTGAGGAGGGAAGGAGAAGAAGCAGGACCAGCAGACAAGCCAGGCCACAGTGTCATCTCAGGGGAGACTCAGCCAATTTCACAGGCAGCTCTGAAGGCGGGACAGCTCTTTACTGCTGTCCTAATTTGGGCGAGGTGAGCAGGCCTTTATTGCTGAGTCTGGAGTTGTCATTGGATGTGCACTGCCTTGCGAGAGTGTGGCCGTGGGCAAGGCTGTCTTCTGCTGGAGCAATCCTGAGGGCGGGAGGGGTAGGTAAACAACCGAGGGCTGCCATTTGGGGTAAACTGGTACAGAGCCTGAGAGCACAGGCACATGAGAGGCCTCCAGTGTCCACCCTTTCATCTTGACTGCCATCTCAGCTGCCCTCCCTGAGGAAAGGAGCATCTCGGTTCGCATGGATGACACCGAACAGTTGCCGGCCACAGAGCTGTTGGTAGCCGAGCTGGTTGAGCGCTCCAACCTTCCTATCTGAATTCGGGGCCCTGTCCTTGACTGCCACACAGAAGTGTGGGAAGCAGAGGCTCTGCCTTGGGTCCTGGACGGGAGAGGGGCTAGTTCTGGCTCTGGCCTCCACCACCCACCACCCTTCCTAGGGCATGAGGGGTCCAGAGGCATATGGGATATGCCCCACCCAGAGCTCAGATCTTTCCCTCCCTTCTTATCCACACACCAGGAACCCAGAATTTCCTGGGAGATCCTAAGACCTGCATCAACTCTTCCCTGGGTGCACCCTTTCTGGTCAAGTATGCAAAATCCTTCCACCGCTCAGAAACGGAAGGCAAGGTCTTAACAATAATGCAGAAGCCAGCACTGGCGTCGGCACTTCAGGCTTTGAGCCCAGCTCACTCCTCAGCTGCTGCTTGCCTGTAGGTAATTTAAATCCCCCAACCGCCATTTCCTCCATGATGACAGAGGGTGCGTGGGCTCGGCCGGCAGGGAAAGCGATCCTACATGACGCCCATGTTCTGAGATCCGCACCCTGCAGACTCCTTCCCTGGGTCCAGGGTCCGTGGTGTGACTTGCAGGGCACCTTCTGCTTTTCCCCACACGGCGTGGTGCGCACCTGTCTCCCAGCCCAGACACTGAGCGCTGGGCTCTGCCTGGGCTGCTGGGTGAGGGAATGAAGATGGGGCAGGGCAGCCTGCGGGTTCTAAAGGGCAGGCAGGGGAGTGGAGGAAGCCAACGCCCACAAGCGCCTCCCACATTCACAGCGTGGAGTCCACTGGTGGCCAGTGTACGAATGAATGTGTCCTCTGCCTGGCCTGGTTGTGACATAGAGGCTGTACCCTCTTACACAATAGGGGACAGTCTGAGGGGTATGTCTCTGAGGGTCTCCGGAGCCCATCCTTTACAGATCCCCCCTTTCACAGTTGGAAACATGGAGGCCCAGGAAGCAGAAGCTGAAGGCTCAAGGTCACATGACCTCCTCCTTTCCGAGGTCTTTTTTCTCAGCAGGATGGGCGCATCCCAGGGTGCGTCAGCCATGGTTCTCCAACCTGGCCAGGCTTCAGGATCCCCTGGAGCTGTAGACCCACCCCCACCCTAGTTCCCACCCACAGAAGTTTGGACTCAGTCTTGTGTTTGCAGAATCTGTGACTTCAACCAAAATGTCACAGTTTGCATATATTGGGCGTGGAAGACGGATGTTTGGGAACCACCGGTGGTTGGGAGATCTTTACAGAAATCAAAGACTTCATTGTTCTTTATTTACTTTATTTATTCTCTCGTTTTCACAAGAATGGGAAGAATTACACAAATCCAAGAGAGCGCTGTATGGGGTCACTTGATGCTATGCTGAACAATGTTAAAATAAATGGTCCCTAGTATCCAAATCAGCCAAATGGGTTGTTAGTGTTATATAAACTAACTAGTCACTTGGCTGCTCTTTTCCTCTTTAGTGGCAGTCACAGCCCTGGTATTACACAGTGCTGGGTCAGAAAGGAGCTCTGAGCGGGGCTCAGGTGGGTCCTCACCTGCAGCCCGGTTTCAGAATTGCTGCTATACCATCAACAAAGATCGCCCTAGTTATGGGCTTCATGACACCCTTAGGGCAAGCCAGTGAAAAAGGCGGAGGTTTTGTTTTTTAGTTTATCAATGAAAACTGGTGAGAAGGCTGAGGCCCAGGTTGCTGAATGGACCAGTCAAAAGCTAGAGAGGGAAGGGGCTGCCCCCATATCTATTCAAGACAATGTAGCCTCCCCTTGACCCAGTTTGCTCTCATTTCTCACAGCTCCATATAGTTGAAAACAGGTGAATCAGACCTGCGTGCCTCCTGTGTACCATCAAAGGGCAGGGGTGCGGCGGGGGTGGGAGGGAGCGCCCTGGGCTGCCCCACTCTGGGAGCTGCAATTCCGAAAGAGTCACAGGCTTCCTGCAGAATCATCAAACACTTTCGAGGTGAACAGGCTCCTTAGGGGTCACCTTGTCTGGCTTCTTCATTTTTTGGAGAAGAAACCAGAGTCTGAGAAGAGGTGTGAAGTCCCCAAGTCCCCCTTCACCCGGCGGGACAGCATCTGGCCCCCTGGCCCCAGTCCTGAGCCCCCCTTATGACGCAGATTGCCTGGTCCTTGAATGGAGCCCGGGCTGCAAGCGTTCCCAGCGGCAGAATTGGGCTGGATGCTCTCAGGACCCAGCAGGGCCTCCTCACATCTCAGACCGCTTCCCTGGCACCACACCACCTTGTTGACAGGTGCTGGAAGGTTCTGCTACCCACCCTGACCACCACCCATTCTCCTCCTGCCCATCCCTGGCCCTGCTTGCCAGAATGACACAGACCATACCCAGTTTTATAGCTCCGATCTTGTAAGCCAGTTTCTTGTAACATTCCAGTTGCTTCCAGTCTCTGAATTTCCAAGGATCTGTCAACATGTTTCTGAAACAGGTTGCTCTGCCGCAAGCGCTACCTGCCCAGGTGAGAGGTAGGCGGCAAGCCCCCGAGAGGAAGGAGGGTTTTCCCAGCACCCACAGTAGGTCGTTGGAGGAACCAGAGTCTCTTTTTCACTGGTGCTTTCCTCTCCCAGGCAGGACAGACCACATTCCAGCTTTTCCCAGACTTTTTGTCACCTGGAGAAAGAGGCAGATGGGAAGACAGTGTTGATGTTTCTCTAGGACATTAATATATGTGTCAATGCTTCCCCCTCCTTTCTGAGAAGCCAAGAACGTATGTCTCATCACCGATCCCCAAGTCTTGCAGCTGGCTCCCATCCCTATGGAAGAAGTCAGAAGGGAAAGATCGAACATGCGCACCTACTGTGTGCCTGGGTGTTGTCAAACATGTGCTCTTGCGCAAATCCTGGGGTCGTTTTTATTTTCTTTTTCAGGTGAGCCAACTGAGGCTTGGGGGTCCTAGTTAGTTCACCCAAATTATGTGACTACTAAAGGGGGAGAAGAACCAAGCTTTGACTGCACCTGGGCAGCCCTTAGCTCTGTTGCGCCTTGATGGAAGCCCTGCAAAAAAGAAAGGAGAAAAGAACTCCCTGAATTTCCTCTTAAAAACTAGCTTTTGGTACTTTTAAAAAGCTGATTGTAGGCCCTGGCCGGTGTGGCTCAGTGGATTGGTGCCGGCCAGCGAAGCCAAAGGTTGCTGGTTCGATTCCCAGTCAGAGCACATAACATTATTTTTCCTGAAGCAGATGTAATAAACATGAAGCTCAGAAAGAAAAAAGAAAAAAAGAAAAAGCTGATCGTAGTTTTGCTGGAGATGTTCTCTTGCTTATGCCTCCCGAAGCCCTCTGCTTTCTTCTTAGCTTTCACTTAACTTACTGAGCATGTAGCTCAGGCGAAGACAATCCTCGAGTGACCCAGAGGCCACTGGACTGCCTGGTGGCCTTGGCATGTGGCAGACCCAAAGACACATCATTCTGACATTTAAAAAATAATTTTAAAAGAATCAGATCTTTGCTGAAACCTCCCTAAAAGGAGTAAAACAACCAATGAAACTTCATCAGTCTTTTCTCCCCAAATTCCCCTAGAAGCTTTTAAAATATTCTCTCGATGGGTCTTCACCAATATTGTTTGTTACCTCTCTTCTTTTCCTTCACTTTCACTTCCTAATTCTTTCTGTCCTTTTTAAATGTCCTGAGAGCTTTCCAACATAAATAAATCCAGGCCTTGTCTGCTCTTTCCATTCTGCCAACTTACTCCCTACTTCTTAAGCACAACCAAACTCCAGGTTGACAAATCACCTTTCTTTTCTTGGGGTGGGGGTGGGGGACAGGTGCAGGACTCTCAGGGGGATAAGCAGAGAAAGGGGGTAAATTATATGGTATGCCAATTAGGATTAGGCTTGACAGCAGATAATGGAAAAATCAAACTCCATGGCTTAAGTGAGAAACTCAGAAGCAGGCCAGGCCTGGGATGGTGTCTTTATGGCCAGTGGCATCTAAACGCCATCTATGCATTTTCCGTGGAACTGGATTCCACTGCAGTGGCAAAATGATGTCTGTAGCTCCAGCCATCACATACACATTCCAGGCAGCTGGAAGGAGAAAAGAGTAAGATTGTGATTTTATTTGCATTTGCCAATGGCTAATGGTGTTAAATGTCTTTTAACCTGTTTATTTGCTATGCTTATCTCCTCTTTGGTGAAGTGTCTGCTCATGACTTTCACCCATTTTCTAGTTGTTGTATCTTGAGATTTCGTTGTGTATTCTGCATACTAATTCTTTGTTAGATATGTGGTTTGTAAATTTTTTCTTCCACTCTGTAGCTCATCCTATCATTTTCTTAACAAGATCTCCTATAGAACAAATAATTTGGATTTTGACAAAAGGTCCAATTTAATCAATTTTTCTTTTTCCAAGTTATATGTTTCAGTCTAAGAACTTTTATGTAGCCCTAGAGCCTGAAATTTTTCTATGATTTTTTCTAAATGTTTTATTATTTTATCTTTTACATTTAAGTCTGTGGTTCATTTTGCATTAATTTTTGTATAAGATAGGAAGTTGAGGTTAATTTTTTTTAAACTATGGATGGCTAGTTGCTCCAGTATCATTTATTGAGAAAGCTATCCTTTCTCATTTTTCATGTTTATCAAAAATCAGTTGAATATATATTTGTTGGTCTATTTTTTGTTTGTTTGTTTCATATATGTGTCTATGTCTCCAACAATAAACCTGGGGGCTTTGAAAAGAAAATTGTTTTTACCACTTAAAGTAATATAGTACATTATAGAAACTATACCAAAAAGCTTTTCTCTTTTTTTTTTTTTTTCAATTATAGGTACTATCATCTAAAAAATAGAACTATAAACATTTTGGAGTATTTTATCCATGCATATGTTTTTTAAATGTGTATTTTTATTTTGTTGTTCTCATATTTATACTATGTATTAGTATAGATAGGCTAAGTAATGCTGTGGTGACAAATCTCAGTGGCTTAACCCAACAGAAATTTCCTTCTCATTTGCACAGGATCATTGCCAATCCAGCATCCCTCTGAAACTATTGTCCTATAAGTGGTGACTTAGAAATCCAAGCTGCTTTAATTGACTCTGCTGTCCCAACCTGAGACCTCCACATTCACTGCCTTAGCATAGTAATGATGCATGTCATGCCTGCTCACATTTCATTGGCAAGGGCTGGTTACATGGCCCCTCTGACTGCAGGGGTCAGAAAGTGTGGTCATATACTAGGAAGGAGGACTAGAACACAGGATTTGATGAGCCATAACATTGCACTGGCTCCATACTGAATGAAAAATATATTTTATGCCATAGCATTGTACTGGCTCCGTATTGAACGAAAAATGTGTTTTATTTTGTAGGTTAATAGAACAATTTGTTTCCTACTTACAAATTCTTCAAAAAATTTTTTAGAATGATTAAAACCCTAGCAAAAGAAATCTTGGCATTTGATGAAATAAGTCTTTTGTTGCCTAGAAAGTTGATCTGTGTAAAATGGCTTATTCTGTAACCATCTGAGATAAATGAGGTCTCACTATTAGAATAGTATCATTGCTAAGACAAAAAGTACTATGTTAAACATCTATATCATGCAGTTTTACTTCCTGGGCCAGTCTGAGGCTCCTGTCAACCTCACTCTAAAATCTTCCAGTTTTTGATCTTGGTACTTCTGGTCAAGATGGCAGTATAGGTGAACACAGCCTGTCTCTTCTCACAATCATATCAAAATTACAACTAAATTATAAAACAACCATCACCTAGAACCATTAGAAATTGAGTTGAATGGAAGTCTGACAACTGTGGAATTAAAGAAACCATATCCACCCAGACTGGTAGGAGGTGCGCAGACACCAAATGAGCTGGTCCCACATCCACGTGTGGTGGATAAAAGTTCAGGAGGTATATCTCAAGTGCAAGGAGTCCCACACCAGGCTCTCCTGCCCAATGTTCCAGTGTCAGGACAGGGTTTTCACAGGTAGAAAGGCAAGCAGAAGCCATTGTCCCTTCCCCTGACAGAACCACAGAGCTGGTAGCTGGTGCCAAATCTGAAACTTCATCAACTAGTTAACATTGTTTGCCCTGCCCTGGAGACCCTCAACCTATGGGCCCACTCAAACTGTTAGCTGTGACTTTTCCATATGAATGGTTGGTCTTAGCTCATGCTTCCTAAATTCTATCCAACAAGGAACAGCTGGCCTTAGTGGGCCCCTAGCCCCAAACATTTTGCTGAGTGGCCCCAGGCCTGGCACTAGCAGCAGCCAGCCTAGGTTCATGGTTTGGGTTTGCCTGGGAGTCTCCAAGCCTAGCACATGTAGAAAACATTTCAGATTGCTTTATAGCTCATACAGGGTGGCCCTGTACAGAACACAGGTGTGCACTGATCTTGGCCTGCACCACCTGGGAAATCCCAGAGCCTATACACCCAGTGGACAGCTATAAAGCATGACAGAGCACCACTACCCTGACCCTGCACAGCTGATTCTCCGTGGAGGGTGGAGGGTGGAGGTTGGTACTCAGTCTACACAAAGGGGATACCTCAAGTACTCGGCTTGTCTGATAGTGGAGACTGTTCCACCGGACCCTATAGGGCACCTATTACATTAGGCCACACTACCAGACAGGGAATCGTAGCAGCTCTACTTAATACATACAAATAAACACAGAGAGGCTGCCAAAATGTGGAGACAAAGAAACAGGGCCCACATGAAAGAACAGATCAAAACTCCAGAAAAAAAAACTAAACGAAATGGAGATAAAGCAATCTATCAGATGCAAAGTTCAAAGCGTTGGTTATAAGGGTACTCAAGGAAGTTATTGAGGACCTCAACAGCATAAAAGGGATCTAGTCAGAGTAAAAGGATACAGTAATTGAAATAAAGAACAATTTACAAGGAAACAACAATAGAATGAATTATCCAAGGATCGAATCAATGATTTGGAACATAGGGAAGAAAAAATAATCAAGTAGATGACAAGAAGAAAAAATAATAAAAAAAACAAAAACAAAAACAAACAAACAAAAACCAAGGATAGCGTAAGCAGCCTCTGGGACAACGTCAAGTGATCCAACATTTGCATCATAGGGGTGCCATAAATAGAAGAGACAGAGCAAGAAATTGGAAATCTATTTGAAAAAATAATGAATAAAACATCCTTAATTTAGTGAAGGAAATAGACATGCAGGTCCAGGAAGCACAAAGAGTCTCAAACAAGATAGATGCAAAGAAGCCCACACCAAGACACATCGTAATTAAAATGCAAAAGGTTAAAGATAAAGAGAGAACCTTAAATGTAGCAAGAGAAAAGCAGTTAGTTACATATAAGGATGTCCCCATAAAATTATCAGCTGATTTCTTAAAAGAAACTTGGCAGGCTAAAAGGGATTGGCAAGAAATATTCAAATTCATGAAAAGCAGGGACCTGCAGCTAAGATTGTTCTACCCAGCAAAGATATTATTTAGAATTGAAAGGCAGATAAACAGCTTCCCAGACAAGAAAAAACTAAAGGAGTTCATCATCACCAAACCATTACTATATGAAATGTTAAAGTAACTTATTTAAGAAAAAGAAAATAAAAATTATGAACAGAAAATGGCAATAAGTACATATTTATCAACAATTGAATCTAAGTAACAAACTAAGCTAACAAGAAGAACAGAGACAGAATCATGGATAGAGAGCATTTTGATGGTTGCCAGGTGGTTGGGGGTGGGGGTGGGGGATGGGTGAAGAGGTGAGGGAGTTAAGAAGCACAAATAGGTAGTTCCAGAATAGCCATGGAGATGTAAAGTCCAGTATAGGAAATTGAATGGCCAAAGAACTTATACGCATGATCCATGGACATGAATAATGGTGTGGGGATAGACTGAGGGAGTGGGGGGTGCTAGGTGGAGGCGGGCAAAGGTAGAAAAATTGAGAAAACTATAATAGTATAATCAATAAAAATAATTAAAAGGATAAAATAAAATTACCCAGTTTTCATGCTTTCTTTCCTATGACCCATGTCATTTCATGGTAGCTTTCTTTCTTTTCTTTTCTTTATTTTTTAAACTAGAATAAAGACAAAAGACAAATAAGCTAAAGACCCAGACCATTTAGCATCCTGTACTAATTACATCTCATATGACATTCTGCCAACACCACCCCTAAAAAGAGAAAAATGTCACAGGGCCTTTGCTTATGCTATTCCTTCCACTTGAAATGCTTTTCATTCTGCCTTTGCCAAGTTAAGTGCCATTCATCCTTTTGAATTCATGGTATGGGGATACCTTGATGCATTAGTAGTCTAAATACAGTTCAATCAAGCCTTCCTTGGAGTCATGAAACAGAAATGGTCATGCTAAGATGCTCAAATAGCACAGTATTAAATAAATTGAAAATAGCATTGGGAAGCAAAGGAAAAGAGATGGATAGGTTACACAATGGCCATGTTCTCTCTCCCTCACCCCTCTCCTCCTTAGATTACCTTTCCTGCTGATGATGGGGTTACGAAGACCAGAACTGAGGTTGAGCAAAGAGCCTCAGCAGACATAATGTGTGCATGCCCTGTTGCTCTGCTATGCGCACAGGTGAGAACAGCTGTGGCCCCAGCTGCCCAGCTGTGGCTTCTCCTTGAATCTGTTGAGCAGCTAATGGGTTTATCTATGTTCTTCTAGCTGGTGATCCCCCTATATTTGTCCTCAGCTCCGGTCCCAATCATTCCAACCCTCAAATACTCTGAGTAGAAATTCTTATCTGATTTTCTAAGGACAAAAAATCAAGGGACTCAACGATTGCAATTCTTTCTCTCTCTCTCTCCCTTTTTTTTTTTTAAATTTTATTGTTGTTGTATTACATCCATCCCGTTTTTGCACCCCTCTGTCGCAATTCTTTCTTTAACTTATTTTTCCCATGCGATACACTCAAATCACTGTTTAAGTCCCCAGCATCCATGAAAAGTTCCTACTTCATCCTCCTCACGTGCCTGCCTGGGTGCTTAATTTGCATAGGCAAGTTTAGCCAATCCTTCTGTGTTCACAGATTTAATCCATATAAACCATACCTGAAACTAACAAAATATTAGAGAGCAAGTGTTTTCCTATTGTTTTTTCCTGTTGTGGATTTAGGGCATGTTCCCTGGGCCTGTGTCTGCACCTCTTAAGCTGCTCGGGCCTCCCAGGCCATCAGCTCCAGGGGTGGGTGCCACTGCCAGTCTGCAGAGGGTACCCGGCCCTGGGGCTGCCGACAGGAGGGTGGGGCCGTCCCAAGAACTAGTTCCTTATCAGGAGGATACAGCGTCCTGAATATCCCCCCACCCCCGGAGCTTGTGTTTCCTTTTGGATCTCTGAGCATCTTTTGATCTTGAAACTAATCCATTTTTCCTCTCTCTTCCTATTTCCCCCCTCTTTTTCCCCTTCTGTCTCAACCAATTTAGGGAAATAAGAGCCTCTGTGGGAGATAAGTTCCCACAAATAACAGCTACGTTAACTCTTTCCTTGCAGGAGTGCTCAGCCAAGTTGTAATTAGCTAGAGCATCTCAGATGCATCAAGTTGGTTGTTTAACTGCAGGGACAGTCTTTGGACTGTATTTTTTACTGATATGTTTATGCCTCTATTTATTGCCAAAAAGATGTAGCCAAGTCTTCTGGTCCCCACATAACATCACACCCAATAAAAGCTCATTAAACTTATCTAATTGGCTCAATTTCAGCATCTTGGATAAATAGCTCTACTTCAGAGCAAGAGGACCCTGTCACTCAGCAGATTGTGTCACAAGCTGGAGGGTTGGGGGCTGTGTAGCTGACACCTCTGAGTGTGTGAGCATTGAGTCTGGGTCCAGAAACCTGACCCAGAAGGTTCTGCTCCCTCCTTATCTGCTCCACGGGCCTTTCTGCTCCCTGGGCCTCAAGATCTTGTACATTAAAATGCTCTACCTGTCTATCTCAGCTTCCAGGTTGCTGTGGGATCAGCTGAGACAGGGTGAAGAAGCTCTGTACACTGTAAGAGTTTCCCCAAACAGGGCCTTTGTCTCGGCCTTGGGTCCCACAGCGGGGCAGGCTTGGAAGCTGTTTCCAGGATCAGCATGGACAGGCTGCCCCTCGCCCCATTCACTCTGACCCCTCTGGTGGCTCCTCGAGGGGCCTGGGCTCAGCCAGCCTCAGTGACAGCGAGGATGGGCTGGTTCCGACCTGCTGCGGCATCAGGCCCAGCTCTGAATTACCTAATCCCGGCTAAGAGCATTTCTGATTGCTTGACCACTGACCTCCTGCAGCTGGATTATCAGATGTGGCTTTGGGGAATAGGCTTGTTTATAATGCCAGAGACAAAGGGAGGAAACCCAGAGCAGTTAAAACAACAGTCCTTCCTGTTGCTCCAGCGCCTTTCATCCAAGGAGGTCATTATAAAGCAGGCTCCTGGGGCTGGCGGCCCCGAGATGCCGGTTCGAGGGGGAAGGGGAAGAAGGAAGGCACTGGCTGTGCAGGAAGGGTGCAGGTAATCCCGCTACCACCCTGCAGGGCAGGTGGCGATGTGTCTGCTTTGCACCGGAGTGGTAGGCAGGCTCAGACAGGGTCTTTCATGTGCTGAAGTTCAATTCTCTGCAGCCACTATAGGGCATCGCTGGGGTCCTGAGGGGGCTCTTTGCCTCTTGTTGCCATCTTCCTGCTGAACAAAGCAAGTTCTAACCTACCCCATGTGCCCCAGAACCCAGGCATGGGTTCAATGCCCAGACGTGAAGTGTCCTGGAGTCTTTGTCACAGACTCAGAAAGGATGAATATAGGACCCATGAGCATCACTGAGAACCAGTAACTCATTTTACAGATGAGGAACCAGGCTCAGAGAGGTACTCACCCAACACTCCAGACTGCGCCTGGTGGAAGGCAGGCCATCCGCAGAGAGCTGCTGAATAAGGGGTGGAATTGGTGACAAGCTGGACGCAGGCCCAAGCTCCCCTCTGCCAGTCTGGTCACTGGGCCTGTGCCGGCCCCTTCAGCCGGGACGGTGTCGTCCAGCAGTCAGTTTGGCGACCTGACCTGCGGGGCTCCCAGTGGATCTCAAGTAGCCACCACTCATGTTTTTAAAGTAATGAATGTTCATTTGTGGTCATTCCAGACTGGCTGAAATGTTGTAAGAACAGAACCAAGAACTCCCACCAGAAGGGAGTTCTGCAAGCACCCCTTTGCCCTCCCTGCCAGCTTCCTCAACCACCAGCCCTGTGCAGGGAGGGGAAGGGAAGGGAAGAGTGAAGGAGGTGGGGTGCTAGTCGTGTTGGTTAAATCGAAGAGGTTTCCCTTTCAATGTTTTATAGTTGCCTGGAGAGTAGAACATGACAAAACTCTGTCCTGAGTAGACTTCTTACTTGCAACACCCAGGGTGCGGGAAGCATTCAGTAGGTAGGTAATTGTGGAACGAAGTGGTCTCATACAGTGACACGGTTTTGTTAGTTACGGTCCCTTGACAACCCAAGAGGGAACAGCAGGTACGGGAAGCACCGGGTCTCTAGTGCTGGATTGGATGACAAGGCATGGTTGGGTGAAAAAGCTCAGAGGTTAACTAACCTGGGAGCTAGCTGGACACCAAGAAGGTGCTCTTCTTGGAGGAGGTGATGGGCTCCCAGGCTTCTGAAGCTCAAAGTTTGCTTGGAAAGCACCTGGACCTGTGTCTCCTCCCCCGCTTTTCCCAGTGAGACAAAGTGACTTCCTCAAGACAAGCATTGGTCATGGCAGAACTGGGACGGAGATCTAGTCTTCTGATTCCCACACTTTTGCTTGGTTCCCCCACTTCAGTTCAATTGTTCAGTGCATGTATTATTATTGGCCTATGTTAATACAGCAGAGAGGAGACAGAAAGCTCACAAACAGTACACACTTTCACTTAGGCATGGCAGGAAAAACGTGGCTAAGAAGGCTCAACACTACCCAGGACCTGGGTGATGCATTCCTGAGAGAGAGAGGGGTCCCTATTTCCTAGTGAGGGGAGTCCCAAGGAGGCTGGTTCTTGGGGAGGGGAAATCCCAGTTAGGGTGGGTGGGCTCATGCCAGACAGAAGAGCCATAATGCCGGAGGTGGGTTTGCCTTGCCCACAGATGAGATGGGGTGCTTGGCCTAGTGAGTTCTCTGTGTAATGCTGGAGCAACAACTATGCCTATAGATTCCATTCCTGTTGGGATGTCTACTAGACACTTGGAGGACCTCTTAAGAGCCTAGGAATTTCTACCATCTGCCCTGCCAAATATGGAGCCTCCTTTAGCTCCAGCTAGTGCTACCTGAGCAACCCCAGTAACTTTGGGGTGGCCCTGGAGAGTCATGGAAACCAAGTCCCCCACGAAGCAGCACCAGACTCAATACCCTCCTCTTATACATTGACTGTCTTTGCTTTCTTTGATTTGATCTTCCTCAACTAGTCACAATCACAGAGATTAGTTCATGTGTTAGTAGACACCTCAAAGGTGCCAGTGAAGATGAGGTTGTCCTTTTGGGTGCGTCTCATCCTGTGGTCCCTGGGCGGGGCACCTTGCTGCTCTTTCCCCCGCCTTGGCTGCCCCTTCTTGGGTCCTGGGAGAGCATGGATTCTGAAGTGTTTGCAAAAGAGAGAGGTAGGTATGTGATTGAGCTTGTGTGGGAGGTGAGAGTAGGGTTGTGTCACAAAGGATACAAGTGCACCTTCTCGCCTCAGGAGGTGCCTCCACCACTTCCTTTTTGCTCAGACAGCTGTGGTGTGGTCCAGCCTGACCCTCTGAATCCTCTCTGCTCTGCTTCAGGAGCCTGATGCTGCTGAAACTGCCTCATACCATTGACCACCATGAATTAGTGGTTACTGTGTTGACACTGGGTTTAAGGGGGATAAAAAAAGAGTGGCATTTTCCTTCCCTCCCAGGATCGTGGGCAATTCTGGGTACGCTTTTGACTCTCCACTGCCTTCCCAAGGTCTGGCACATAGTAGGGTCATGAAGAAAATGTATGGAGCTGAAATGCACTTACAGTTTCAGGGCTGTTGCTGGTGCCCCTGTCCACGGTTTCCTGCAGCAGGAAGCAGACCTCCTGTGTGGTGTTTGGCTTGTTCAATCTCTGTCTGCCTCCCGAGATCAATTCTTAGTTCTTGACCTAGGAATTTGACCTCTATGGCCTTTGGCTGGCCTCAAAGTCTCCCTTACCCTCTGGCCTCTTGTTGCTTTTGCCAATGGGAGGCACGAGCTGGAGATCAGAGGGCAAGAAGATAGAGCGGTTGGGGCATGTATTTGTTTCCCCGGCCCCCACCCGGCCACAACTGCAGCAATGTCTGCACTCAATTCCTCCACTCAAGGCCACTGGGTGGCTATTCTGTAGCTTATGTGCTCACTGGCCCAGCAGTGCTGTTTCCCTCCCTGCCCTCCAGGCACAGGGGCAGTGGCAGCTTCCCACTTTCGCCATCTCCTAGGCACATCACCGTTCCTTGTCCGGCACAGAGTGTCAGACTCTCTATCGTGTCTCTTTTCTGAACTGTCTTTAACTGTCTTTTGGCTGCACCCTGTGTTTCTCACAGGCAGATGCCATCAGATGCTGACCCTCACTCTCCAAGTGACTCCTGGGGGCGGTGGCTCCAGGCCCTGAGATTCTGTGTGGAGGTCCGGGCAGCATCGTAGATAAGCAAGGTCAGCAGCTGAGATACCACTCATTATATATGACAGTCTCATATATGGAGTGAGCAGTGAGTAGAAACTGATGGCTTATCCAAGGGCTGAACAATCTCAAAGGTTAGGTAGGTCATTTTTGGCTCCAAATAGGAATAGATTATCAAAGGGTCCTCAAAGGCTTTTAAATGTTAACATTGACCTCAGATTGAGAATCATATGGGCATTCTTTCTGATGAATGCTCATTTATTTACTTATTCAGGTGCTCACCACACATTCCCTGAGCACCTACTATGTGCTGTGTACTGTGTTGTGCACTGGGGACCCCACAATAAATGGCCTAACTCTATCTTACTATGGTAGGAGAAAAGAGCTATATTTACACATGACAATTGTACAGTCACCCTGAGGGTTAGTGAGAAGGAGGTGGAAGTACTGTAAGAGTTCAGGGAAGAAAGAGGAAATTGGATTGAGCTAGGGCATCTCTTCCCTTGAATTTTGGGAAGAGATAACCACATAAATCAATATATTGGATTGTATAGCCAAGAGATGATTGTTTATCAATTAACTAAACCAAGTGGGAGACCCAATCATGTCCTACTATGTCCCAGGTACTTCATAACCATCATCTCCAACCTTCTGATGTAGAAGGTTGCTGTGCCCAGAAAGCTCTAGACTCCAGGTGCATCTCTCTGCCATCTTTTCCATACCCACACATCAGAAAAACTACTTCCATCCATCTCCCAGAGCAGAAAAGGCTGAATAGAATGTTTGGTCTCCATCCCAGTGGACCATCATAGAGGAGAGTGCAAGCAGCTGTGACTAAATCCAAACAGGGAAAAAGGGGATTTCCCACCATGGTTACAAGCAGTGTTTGGCCCAGGTTATGTTATAGCATTGATGTGAATCAGGGTGTGATGGTTAATTGTATGTAGTAAACTGACTGGTCTGTGACTCTGGTGTTTCTAAGATTAGCCTTAATTCAGTCAGTAAACCGAGTGTGTGTGTGTATAGTGTGTATATATATATACATATATGCACATATTTATGACTGCTTTCAGCAGTGCCGGTGGGCACAGTCCTGTCCATTGAGGTCCCGGGTAGAACAAAAAGGTAGAAAAAGGGAGAATTCTCTTCCTCTTCGAGCTGAGACCTCCACCTGCTGTGTCCCCAGACATCAGCGCTCCTGTTCTCGGGTCTTCAGGCTCTAGGAGCATCCACATTGGTTTGCCTGGCTCTTGGATCCATGGGCTCTCCTGGGTCTCCAGCTTACAGATGGCAGAACTTGGACTTTTCCACCTTCATAATCACATGATTCAATTCCTCATCATGAACCTCTTCCTATGTATCTATCTATAGCTTATCTATTGGTTCTGTTTCTCTGAAGAATCCTGACTTAACACACAGTGATAGTCTGTGAAAACAGGGCCCCTGCCCCAACCCTGCTCCTCTGCCTCCTCTTTGGACAAGGTCTGTTCCCACCTTTGCTTCCTTTCCTTCCCCAACAGGACCTGGCCTCTGGTGGCCCCTTGCAGGCTCCCTCCCCCACCACCTTCCACTGTGTGAAGCATGGTGACAAAATGACAAAAACATTCTCAAGGAAACGAGCTGCCCCGCTCACAGAGGCCACCGTAAGTGTCAGAGAAAGCAGGGTTTGGAGTTATTCATTCTACTTCCATGGAATGAGTCCAAATCTGCACAGGGCTGGTTCCCCCCTTCCTGTTTTTGAATCCAGACACTTGCTGTCACAGTATGGTCCCCACGGTGGGGCAGAGTCTTGATGGGCCAATTATCCTTGGTTTTTATTTTATTAGAAATGGGCTGTTTCTCTTCTGACTTCAACCGGCCCTCATCAACAGATTGAGGCAGACTCTCAGGGTGGAGGTGGGGAGGGCGGGGGAAAGAATGTGGCATTTGCTACCGAAGGGCTGCTAAGCCTTGCCTATCATTCATGACCCCAAGGGCAATGGACAAACAAACCCTGGAACTTTGCCAGGCCTCTGACTTCGCCTTTGTTCAGTGGGGTTTCCCAGCCTCGCCTCTTCTTGTAGGTTAGCCATCCTCAAGTGTGCTCCCAGGCCTGAATCCCTCCCCTGAACAGAACCATTGTCCTCTCCTGTAACAGCGTAGAGTCACTGTGCCTGTTTAGAACCATGGGAAAGATTACCTACAGCATGATTTCTTATGTATAGTTAAGGATTCTTTAGGCTCTGTGAACTCTTGCTGAGCTGTGGTTGCACATTCGTTATGTATTTTGAAGAAGTGTCCTCTCCCTGGGGTGTGTACACATGTTAGGTGCTGTTGCCATGACAATATCTGCACTTGGGCCTTTCTCCCCTTAGGCCTTCCAATCCACCCTGCTAGTTGGTCCTGGGTGATCAGCACTTCACATCATGCCCCTGCTCAGAAGTCCACCAGGGCTCCCAACTACAGTGACTGCTGTCTGTGTGTGTAACCGCCTTTCCCCCAAACCAGGCGGTGACATCACCCCAAAGATTCAGACGTTGGCTCCATCACAGTGGCTGCAGGCCTCACCCTACTCTGTCAATCAATGCACATCTTCCCATCCCCCCAGGCCCACCTGGAAGTTTCACCCAAATTCTCTGGGTGCCATGACCAGTCCCTCTCCTGTTAGAAACCTCTGTTGGACCTAGATTTCCCATCACGTGGGTTGGTGTGCTACTGAGTCCAGAGATCACTTTAGCTCAGTGGTTTTCAGCATTGGCTGAGAGCCGGAGAGCTTTTAAAAGAAACTGAAAACATTTTTAAATACTAAAAAATACTGGCCTCTGAAGGTGAAGTCTGGGTGTCAGTACCTTCAAATACTATGAGCTGGACTGTGTCCCATCCTGCCACATTCATACATTGAAATTCTAGTCCCCAGTTCCCAGTGCCTCTGAATGTGACTGTATTTGGACATAGAACCTTTAAAGAGGTAATTACATTAAATGAGGTAATTTATTAAAATGGACCCTTATCCACTATACCTGTACCTGGATAAGAAGAGGAGATTAGAACACAGATACATGTGTGAGAACATGGGGAGAAGATGGCCACCTATGAGCCAAGGAGACAGGCCTCAGAGGAAACCAGCCTGTTGAAACCTTGATCTTGGACTACCAGCCTCCAGAACTGTGAGAAAATATGTCTGGTATTGAAACCACCACGTGATTCTGCAGCACACCTGGGGAGCAGCCCTTCTAGCCACCCCAGTCTCCCCCACCCCACCTTCCAGCTAATCATAACTCTCCCTGAGGGCAGGAGGGAGCTGTGCCTTCAGATTCCCTTGTCTTTCGCTGCCTATTGACTCATTGGTAGCTCACAGTTTGTTCTGCCATAGCATGTGGCCTCCAGGTACCTCTCTCCACAGTCCTTCACTCCCGACGGCCCCATCACACTTGAAGATGCTGCCTCCCCACCAATGCTTTTAATGCTTATCACCTTGGCCAATTTTACATCGTAAACAACTTGAATCATTTTCTGTGTTAGGCCTTTTTCTGTTCCAGGGATCCCAAATGTGGTTGGCATGCTGAATCTCTTCTCTTATTTTGGGTCAGCATCTGACTCTTCTGACCCTTTTTACATGACATTTTGTCCCAGAGGTTTGGCCCAGTGGTTTGGCCCACAGGCCACATCCACCACCAACCTGCCATGAGGTAGGATTTTATACCTTAATCAGTGAGGGCGCTGCCCTCAGTTAGCTCCTTCCTCTTTGGAGTCATCGAAATTTCTTCCCATTGTGCATTCAGGGAAGAACCTTGCTGAGGGTCACCCACCGGTCCAAGCCTTGTGTGCTTTACTACCATCACGCCTAGGAGAGCTCCTCTTTTCGGAAACTGGACTGACTGTCTTGCAAACCAATGGGTTTGGGGTTTGGAATTGAATTTGGAGATCATTTTACTTATGGAAAACTGGGCCCCAGAGGTGGAAAGTGATGAGCCCACGGTCATAGAGCAAGACAGTGGCCAGGCCTGCGTTGGAGGCTGTCTTGCCGGACCATGCAGAGGGCTTTTCTTTGACCTCCACTGTTACCCTGCGGACAGGAATTTCTTCCAGGGAAATAATGTGAGCATAAAGCAAAAACAAAACCCTCTATTCTCCAGAACTTGCTTTGAAGTTTTCTCTCCATGTGTCCTTTGTAGCCCTCAAACTATATATCATCTTCTCCACTTGAATGCGGTGATGGCCCAGAGCGGTCATCACCAACATGCCCCTTCTCCTGCCTCTGCTGAGGTCTTTTCCAGCTGCCCATGCAGGTGGAGAAGGCCATGTAAGTAAGTTCTGCAGGGTGGTGTGGCAGAAGTTGTTATATGAAAGTGTCAGGTCAGCTCTCCAAGGTGCCAGCTCCTAAGTGCCTCTGCTTTTCCTCCTTCCTCCCACCTGGAATGAGGACAAGTAGTAAAGAGAAGGGCACAGGCTAGAAGAAAGCAAGACAGAGCTCTGCTTCCCAGTTCTCCACACTCTCCTCCCAGCTCGGGGTCAAGTGAAGGAGTACCGGGGGAGAAAACTGGGATAAGTGAGAGATACTCCAACATCAAAGAACTTTTGCACAGCCAAGACGCTCTAAAGGAGACATTGTTTCGGACTTCCTCTTACATCATTTCAACACAGGACAAAGCCTCATCAAGGCTCATCTTTTTTGAGCCTCTTGGGCGCCATGGGATGTGGTCAGGACTCCCAGGGAGTGGTTGTGAAGCTGTGGTCTCAGTAAACACAGAGACTGAGGAGGCAGACCATCAGTATCAGGTGAAATGGATCTCAGTCAAACTGCAGGGCCCACAGCAGCCATCTTGTGACAATGAGGAAACATCAGGAAAATTAGCAGCGAGGTTAACAGGGCAGAAATAAGGTGCCGGAAACATTGATGACACCATGGAGCTTTTGTGCCCGCTCATAGTGTCCATTTCTTGACTTCTTTCATGTGAGAAGATAAATAACTTTCACCTGGTTTAAATCATTTTGGGAGTGGGGTCCCTGTTACTTACAGCCAGGGCAATTTCTGATACAGCAGTCATCTTGGGGTCACTCCAGATGTTTAAAACTTGTTTTCTAAGTTGAGCTGAGATCAGACTTGGTGTCCTAGGAAAGGCCCAGCTCTGCCCTCTAGGGCCACCCCAAAGAAATCTAGTCCCATCCTTCTCTCCAGCATTGACGTTTTTCATCTTGATGTCTTTACGCCATCGCTTGCACTTGTAACTTTGTCTGTTGGACCACAGGCTCCCTTATTCTTATCAATGCACGGTCTCCCTAGCATCATTTCACTCAGCAGCCGGGTCAGAGCCAGGAGCACTTACTACTTATGAGGAGCTCAGACAGCCCACTTTGCACAGTTCACCTGGCATTTTAAGCTGGTAAATCCAGGCCATCTCCTTAGCCTACTTCCCTTGCTGATAAGCACTATCTAGAGAATATTAGCAAGTGGGGGTGAGGAGGGGAAGACAGGAAGATCCTGTAATGCTGGTTTTGTTTGGTTGGTTTTTTGGTGGGTTTTTTTTTTTTTTGGACACAGTTTCCAAGGATTTTGGTTCCCGTGTCAATCTCAGGATTCTTCCAGTCTTAAGTCTCTTTTCCTGAGTTGCAATGAATGTGCCCTTCCTTCACCACCAGAAAGACAGGGAACCATTTTTGGAAAACTTTTCCCAGTAGTTTCAGATTGAACGAGAGAGTCTAGCTTCGCAAGCACCATCTCTTTTCTTCTTTCTCAGCCACCCGACCAGCCTAGACTGGTCAGCTCAGAACCCCGTGGTCTTTCTCTCTGTTGTCCCCACCCCCTCTTCTCAGTGTCCTCATCTCCAAGGACTACATCAAGGGTTCTTTTCTGTGTTGTTGAAAACTTTTATGTTCTACTCCTTCAACAAATTTCTATTATACAACAGGGTGGTGTCAATTATAGTCGCCATGTTTTATTGCATGTTCGATCCTCAGACCTAGATCAAAGGTTCTTAGCCTGAGCTTTGTGGATCCCTGGGTGGGCTTCAGAGGTTCATAAAACTGTACGCACTATTTTGTGCAGACGGGAATGTGCTCATTTTTTCTGGATGGGGGCATTCTTCATGGTTTTTCACACCATGATTTTGAAAGGGGATGATTTTATCCGGAAAAATGTGAAAGCTAATGCCTTAGGTATTTTCTTAAGAGGTGTCCCACATTCAAGGGTAAATATTTACAGGACAGCATCATGTGCTACCTTTTCCTACGAACTCCTATTATAACTTCAGCGGCACTTTAGTAATAGATTGCCCGCAGCCATACGCTATTCCCTCGCAGAGCAAAGGTGGGCTCTTGAACCTGGGGCTCTCCCGAAGCAGCAGGGACATTCATGTGCCAAAGGGTGAGGAGTTCCGTTTTCTTCCCTGGGTATAAGTTCCATGAAACATGGGCCCATCTCACCGCACTGAGCCTCCTTCTCTGTGTCTCACTAAACGTCCGTCACATAATAGGCATCAAATGTTTGTGGCTAGATTGCTTTATACGTATTAACCGAGAGTCTTACTCTCATCAGCGCCTCTTCCTTCTCATTGTTTATTCTGCTCCTGAATCCACTGCTCAGACCTTGAGCCCAGGGAGTGGCTGTTCTGCTGTGTGGTGCCAATAGGGTGTTTCCCTCACCCCTTGCCACCCAGCCAGCTTTGGGAAGTCTTCATCCACCAAACTGCCCTTCTCAAAGGATCAGGCATTCCACTCATGCCTTTCTAATTTTCCTATTATTTTACTTAACATTTTTTATCCTCGTAAAGCATACATAACATAGAATTTGCCATTTTAACCATTTTAAGGACCCAGCCCAGTAACATTAGGTACACTCACATTGCTATACCAACATCCACCTCCAGAACTTTGTCTCCTCAAAGCGAAGCTCTGTACCCGCTTAAACACTAACTCCTCATGCCCCTTCCCCACAGCTCCTGGCATTTGCCATTCTACTTTCTGTACCTCTGACTCCTCGAGGTACATCACATAATTGGGATCACAATATTGGTTCCTTTGTGTCTAGCTTATTCCACTTAGCATCATGTCTTTAAGATTCATCTATTGTAGCATGTGTCAGAACTCCCTTCCTTTCTAAGGCTGAATAGTAGCCATTGTGTGGATATACCACATTTGGTTTCTCCATTCATTCATCAGTGGATATTAGGCTTGCTTTTACCCTTTGGCCATTGTGAGTAATGTTGCTATGAACATAGGTGGGCAAATGTCTGTTTGAGATCCTACTTTCAATTTTGGGGGGTTATAGATACCCGGAAGTGGAATTGCTGGATCACACGGTAAATCTCCATCTAATTTTTTGAAGAATGGCTACATTATTCTCCACAGCAGCTGTACCATTTAAATCCCCGTGAGCAACATCTCCATATCCCTATCAGTATTTGTTGCTATCTATCCGTTTGTTTGTTTGTTTGTATTGATAATAGCTATCCTGATGGGTGGACAGTGGTATCTTATAGTTCCCCTCCTTTTTCTCAGGAGTCACACTTAGCCATTTGATCATCATGACAGGACTGCATGACAGGTTGCAGCACACTGGCTCCCTGATGCCGTGTGTAACTACAAAAGCTGATCGGAATCAAACTTGAATAAGTACTGTGGCTTTATCATGGATATACGTATAACCTATGCATGGCTCTTTGTCATATGGTTTCACTGCCTTTAATATACACAGTCCCGTCACCCCCCCCCCCCATGTTTTAATAGCTCTGAAATCAGGATGCATATTGCAACATTTAGTAGGTTCTTGTCTCAGTTTGTCACTGATAGGTGGTGCTGAAAATGGCTCTAGCCCCTGTAAAGCCTGCATAGACTGTGGCTCTGGAGGACCCCTGTGAAGGGCTAGCCACCTGCCGAATGACAGAGGTTCTGTGTTCCCTGGAGGCTACATGGCACAAGCACTTTCTTCTGGAGACTTGTGCTAGTCACATTATGGTAGCTCCTTTCAGCTGTTCACCTATGATATCCATCCACCTTTCAAGGCTTTAGCCACCATGGCATTCTCCCTGCCCCTTTTCTGCTCACCCTCCTTAAGGTTAGTACTGACGTTAACTGCCTTACAGACCATTCCCTGCAGAGCCCAGCCTCCACCCAGTCTCACCCTGTTCACCCTCTTCCTGAATCCATCACTCTTGCTGCCTGCTCCTGCCTGCAGCCCCTCACCCTGGCCTAGCTGGTGACAAAACTGTTTCCTCCCCTGCAGGCCCACCCTGCTCGATTCCTGCCATCACGAATGTCACCGTTTAGAGCATTTCCTGTGACTTCTATTTTTTTCCTTCTTTTGCCCCTTAATCTGATTTTCTCTGCTTCTTTCCCCCACCCCTAAATAGCTGGAATGCTTCCCCTGCTTTCCTGCCCTGCTTCTTCCTGAGGTCCTCGGGGCAACCCTCCCACATCCTTTGGGGACCTAAATCAATCCCAAGATTGCTCTGACTGGTGCTGGGGATGCTGGGGTTTGCTAGGACCCATTTAGTGACTCATCCCCCAGCCTCAGTGCTCACTGAGACCACCTCTCCATCCTCCATGGCACTCAGGTGACTTGGGAAAGCAAAACCTCAGCACTTCCTCTAATGTACTCCACCTAGTGCACCTGCAAGAGGCCCTGTCCCAAGTGGGAGTGGGGTGGGGAATCCAAAAGGAGGTCTCCTTTAGTCATGGGGGATGGCTGAACAAAAGCCTTCTGTTGTGCGTGTGTCTCCCACCTCACCTAGTAGACTTTCCCCCACTAGCCCCAGTGCCCTCAGCTAGACTCAAGCTGGGAGTGGGGTGTGGAAAGTGGAGAGCGGGAACCACACCCTGCTTGCTGTCCTCCAGCTCCTCACCCTTCTTCCTCCTCTTCGTCCTGCTCCCGCCTCCTCGTACCCTGAATCAGGCTTTCCTTTCCTTCGCAGCTGTCTCCTGCTGCCTTCATTCCTCTGAGTGTTGATGGGGAAGGCCGCCTCCCCTCTGCTGTGAGGGGGACTCAGGTCATGTGGCCGGCCTGGTTCATGATTCGAGCTGTGAGGTCTCTGGTGTCCTCTTTCCGGGCCATGCTTGCCATCCTATCTAGCTTATCTTGTCATGGAGGTCATGTCCTCCCCTGCTCCTGCTTGGGGAGAGGAACCTCATGATTCTGGAAGGAATAAAACAGGGAGAGAAAAACCGATCTATGCGGCTTTCTGTATGAGCTGACCATTAATCTTCGTGCCACATGCGAGAGCCTGTGATATATTTTCCCCTCCTTCCACCTTCACTGGCATGTGGGAATGGGACAGTTGTCCCTTTGGGGACAAAGGGGGAGGATTTGGCAGGGGCTTTAGAGCTGTATCCCTTCCCTTCTCTTCTTCTTAATTCAAAAATGCAGCTTCAGAATCTGGGAAAGAAAGGACACAGAATGGTGCTGCTCCTTAGGGCACCTTGTGTCCTTTTCTGTTTCAGCTCAAATCCATTTAGCGAAAGGGAATTGTTGGCTCCCATAATTGAAGCGTCCAGTTTTCTAGCTTGGGTTCTGGTTTCAGGTCTTACTGCATCTAGGGGCTCAACCAGGTCATCAGGACTTGGTTCCCAATCCTTCATGGTGGCATCTTTTTCTGGTTCCATAAAGCAAGTGCTGGTAGTGCTGGTTTATTTCAGCCTCACTGCCTGCAAAACCCTTGCCAAAAAGAGGCCACCTCATCCTATGACCCTCCCAGACCCATGTGAAGGTATCTGGACAGGGTGACCAACCCGTTCCAGTTAGCCAGAGACAGGAGGTGGCAGGGGACAGTTAGGTCTTGTCCCATGGGCTGTTCAGAGCTAAAACTGGCAGTTCTGGGTATATGGGGACAGCTGGTCAGCTTGACCTACAATGACACCTGCTTCTTGTTTCTCCTTTGTCTTGCCCTCCTCTGTTAGCAGCCTCCTCGCTTTTACTTACTGGTTCTCAGATCAAATGTAGGGAGCCCCTGAGCTTGCTTTTGTCAGTCATGAGCCCTGCAGACTTCAATGGAGAAGGACTTCAGGCTCTACTGCGGATCAACAACTGCTGTTGGCACCCCGTGTTTGGTCTCATGTCGGGAGGGAGCCTTCGTGGCGGCCCCAGCTGCTACCTGCCTGATTTTTGGTCATTAGAATTCCTCAGGGGACATTTTTCTTTTTTATTTCAAACATCCAGTTGGAGACCGAGAATTCCAGCTGGGGAAGATGTTGTTTTCTAGAAGAACGCCAGAAGAAGGCGGCAGCCAGCCATTTGAGTGTGTGCTGTGATGTTATGCTTTGGTCTGGTCCCTAATGAACCACGAAACTTCGCCTTCGATTCAGGCCAGGTTCCTGCTTTGCCCTTGAACCTTCCTGCGCTCTGCACAGAGATCTTCTCTGCCAGAAATGGGCTGCAAGGAGCACAAACCCTTGGAGGCAGCTGGGGGGCTGAGGACATGGTGATATTGGGGGTCATGGGGACAACTGGGAGTCATGATGACATTAAAGGACACAGTGACATCGGGAGACAAAATGAGGCTGGGCAATATGGTGACTATGGGGGACATGGTCCTCCAATGTTACTATGCCCCTCAACGTCACCATGACTCCCGTACCACGTTCCCCAGCCTCACTGCATCCCCCAGTGTCCCTTATTTTTTCTCGGGCTGCCTTGGTGAAGACCAAGAGGAACGTTCATTGTCACATGTGACCATGAAAATCAAGTGGGAAGAGAAGCGAGTCTATCAGGAAGGCACGTGGAGTCACGCACAGCACAGGCCCCTGCTGCCCTTAGCGGGCGGTCTGAGAAAGCCTCTTACAGGGCTTAGTGGGGAGGGAGGAGGCTGAAGAAGCTAATTATAAAGTTCGTGCCAGGGCTGAGAGAGGATTACGAGGCTCCTTTGTGCACCAAGTTTTTGAAAATGAGAGAAGAGCCCTTTCTCCCGAAGAGGAGTCGGATAAACAGAAGGGCAAGATGAGGAAGGGACGCGGGCAGCACGGGAGGAGCTGTTAGCAGGGATCCCAGCTGGCAGGGCAGGGCATGGTCAGCTGCAGGGAGCACACATGTAAATGAGGGTCCCCAAGGTCTGAACCACGAGGAAGCAGGGATGAGGCCTCGCTTGACCGTAATTACTCGTGTCTGCTTAGTGAGGGGCCTGGGCTCTGCTCTGAGGCTCAGAGAAGCATCTGCCTTATTACTCGGTATGGATTTCCTGGGCCCCTGCCTGTGTGCTACGCTTGGGGCTGGGGGGCCCAGGGAGCACAGTTTCTGACTCCTAGGCCTTCGGGTAGTTGACCAGGAGGCATGCCGCTCAGGATGTGGGAAATGTCAGGGAAGCATGCTGACAGTGGGGGTTGCCCCAGACTTGGGGGCTGGAAAAGTGCTCCCCAAAGGAGGGAAGCCAGGGCAGCGTGCAGAGGATGGGGGTTGCCATGCAGCAGAGCCCGAGCCAGGTGGCTTCATTGGAACTCAGATTCCCTTAGGAAGGAGCAGGAGCTGAGACTTGGGGGTGGATGGGAATAAGGCTGAGAGGCCTCAAATTGTGGCCTAAGGAGCCTGGGCTTTTTCTGCTGCCACTGGGAACCATCTGAAGGGCTTGGAGCCCAGGAATTATCTGGGTAAAAACTGGGTTTCAGGACAAGTTGGTCAGCAGGTACAGAGAGCAGGCATGGCGAGGGGACCTGAGCAGAGTCAGGCTTCTGCAAGAGCCCCCGGTGAGGCAGTGAGCTCCACCTCAGTGGGAACAGAAATGAACAGTTGGATGAATGACCACAACCCATCCATGGCTGACCTGAATCCCCAGTCTCCTATGTCAACTGCAGTGGACAGGGGTACTCACCGACAGGGTGCATTATGCATCTTCCAAAGACTGTGGAGGGATGTGCGGGGGAGCATTCTTTTCCTATGAAGGCAAACATCACCATGTAATAGAGAAAGCATACAGCACCTAGTGGCGACATCCTGTTTGAATTACAAGCCTCCTTGTCTGTGCTTCGGTCCCTGACGGGTTTGGAACTGAGGGGTTCTGCTCCAGCCCTCTCACCCGGTGGTTGAAGGATGAAAGTCCATCCAGAGAGATGGACATCCCCCAAGGCCACACAAAAGCCTTTGCACTAAGACAGTGGGCAAGCTGCCCAGGCCTCCTGACGGCCTGCCTTGTGTTCTTCCACGTGCGTTTCATGGTCTTCTCGCCTCTCTAGGGGATAAATCCCAACGTACCAAAGGAGCTCAGGTGGTAGAATCAGGTAGGAGAAACAGCAAGAGGAGGAAAAGGTGTCAGGCTGTATCGGTGCTTGTTCTGGCCTGGTGCCCTCAATACAGAAACGTGTTTGCTCATTATAACCGCTCTGCAGAGTGCATGTGGCTGCATTTGGCAGGTGGGTCCTCCAAACACAGAGTGAGCCGTTCCCCTTCTGGGTTGGATGGAATAGTGGGGGGTGGGGTAGAATTTGAACTCAGATCTATCCGATGCTTTGGGCTCTCCTTCTGTTCCATCAAAATGAATGAACCTGCCTTTCCAGGGCAGAGTGGAATAAATTTGGACTGGGCAGGAAGCACCTCTACTACACAAAGCAGAGAGGAAATGCAGAATCTCTTGGCTGCTCTCTGACTCTCTTCCTTCCATCGGTTTCAGCTGCCTGGTCCTCCACACCATGAACAGCGCTCCGAGGGATGCCCAGGCCCCCAGCTGCCGCAAGTGCTTCCTGCCTTCCGTGGCCCAGACCCCCTCTGTCACCCAGGTCACACCAGCCAAAAAGATAACTTTCTTTAAGCAAGGGGATCCCCGATTTTCTGGGGTCCGCCTGGCTGTCCACCAACGCACCTTCAAGAGCTTTGGGGCACTGATGGATGAGCTCTCCCAGCGCATGCCTCTCTCCTTTGGGGTGCGCTCCATCACCACACCCAGGGGTCTGCATGGCCTCAGTGCCCTGGAGCAGCTGGAGGATGGCGGTTGCTACCTTTGCTCTGACAAGAAGCCTCCCAAGACCTCTAGTGGGAGAAGCCCCTCTGCTCAGCAGTCTCAAGACATCGAAGGCCTGTGTGAGGCACCAGGAACATCCTCTTCCCTGAAAAATCTTACAGCCCCAAAGATGATAGTGCTGGTTAAGAATGGCGACCCTCGGTTCCAGCAGACAGTGGTCCTCAGTCATAGAAATACCAGGAGCCTATCGGCCTTTCTCAGCAAAGCCTCAGACCTTCTGCACTTTCCTGTGAAGCAGGTGTACACAACCAGTGGGGAAAAGGTACGCTGTCAGGGTGTGACATTTTCTTTAAAAAGTTCTCTGGACCTCAGGTCAAAATACATGGATGGAATGGGGAGGTTACTCTTAAAAGAGACACTGGTTGCCCTGCTACTAATGAACTGAGTCAGTTAATCAAACAAACAATGGTTATTCATATTTTTAGCTACCATTTATCAAGCCCTTAGCCTCAGACACTGACGGCCTTGCACACTTTTATTCTTTTCTTATCCAGCTCTCCTGTTATTTAATCTATTGCAGGAGAATTCAGTGAGGACAGCAGGAACTACTTGGAACCCTTTAAGCAGAAAGCAGTTTCATACAGGGCATCCCTTTGGATGTCAGGAGGGATGAGCTGTGCGTTTGTAGGCATGGCTCCCAGCATTCTGCAGGGCAGCTGCTGGTCCTGCCTGACCCTACGTGATTATTGAATGCAAGTGGGCTTCTCAGCTGTGGCGTCCTGGTCTACAAAGCTGAGACCTGGGTGCTGCCACAGCGGCACCTCGACATGTGGGCACGTTGGGGTCTCACTGCTGCTACCTGAGCTGCCCTCGTCTCCTGAAAATGTGTTTAGAGCTTTCTAAGGCCCCCAGTCCTGGAAAGCACACCAGAAAGAGAGTGGAATTGACCTGGACAGATCTAGGGCTGAGCCTCCACCCCACACACTTGTGAGGTAGTTCATATTGTATCAGGTGTAGGGTGAAGAACATTGAGGCACAGAGGCCAAGTAATTTGCTCATAGTTGTGTGGCAGGCAACCCAGAGGGCCAGCCTTAATGGTGTCGGAGTTGTAACGGAAAGACCTTTCTAAATTGTGGTGCATTTGCTACTAGCATGTGCTACGTACATGCAGATTTTAATATATTTTTAAATTTTATTGTTGTTGTATTACATCCATCCCCTTTTTGCTCCCCTCTGTCCCCCTCCCCACCCACCCATTCCCCCCAAAGTCAATCCCACCTGTTGTTCATGTCCATGGTTCCTTTATACTAGGTTCTTGTCTAAGCTGCTCCCCTTCCTTGCCTCTGCCTCCCCCCTCCCCCCAACCCCCTTCCCCCTGACCACTGAAGGCCTATATTTGGTTCTGTTTTGCTCATACATGCAGATTTTACAGGCAAATAAGACAAGGTGTTTACCCACCGTCAATTGGCTACAGTTCGGTAGGGGTGATGAGAGGGAGAAAGCAGGCTCAGAATAAATTAATTGAAAAAAAAATTGGCATATTATCAGACAGGCTCACTACCGAGCTATCAGTGTTTCTACAAACAAATGGCCCCATTGCTCCCCAGGATGGGCTGCGTCACGATTATTTGTCTGCGGGTCCTCAGCTGGAAGGACACTCTTACTAAGGCTCTTTTTCCAGGGTCCTAGATCCCCATCTCTTCCTAAAATGGGAGTGCCATTTAGACTTCTTTTCTATTTTCTTCTGTGGAAAAGCCTGGTTTTCTAGAAGCATGGCTACATCTATACATTGATAGGCTTGGTCATGTTTGCCTCTTTGCGATGGACCAGAGATCTAAACCAACAGAGGAGGGCACCTGGTTGTTTGCAACAAGCCCTTAGTGATTGGGTTGGAAGATCTGGTGGGCAGCAAACTTCATGTCATTTTGGGAGGAGAAGCAAGCGGTCTCTCTCCATTTTCCGTTCCCTTGTTAATGGAACACACCTTTCTAATTTGAGAAAATGAAAAAGGATGGATTCAGCACTAAGTTCCTGGACAGTGTTCATCACGATGTAAGGCTATAAATAGTGCAAACCCTCACATGTCCGGGGGGGCCTCAGGGCCAGGGGAGATTTTTCTAAAAGCAGGAACCTGTTTCTTGATGTTGCCGGCTCTGCTCCTAGCCCAGGACATCCTGCTGTTGGGTGGGGGTGGGGGTGTGTGTGATACAACATCTGGGCAAGAAGCTGGAAAACCCTTGAAAGCTTAAATTGGAAGGGCTGCCTGTGCAGAAGACAGTGCCTCGCCTCTCTCCGCTCCACTAGGAGCAGAGGCAGAGGTGATGGGCTCAGATTATACTGGAAAATACAGATCAAACCCAGGAGACCTAGGGAAAGGATACAGAAGTGAATTAGGTCTCAGTGTGGAAGCTGGTTGCTTTTTAAAAATTGCCCATTCTGGAAGGAACTTGTACCCTTTGCAACAACATGGATGGAACTGGAGAATATTATGCTTAGTGAAATAAGCCAGTCAGTGAAGGACAGGTATCATATGTTCTCACCCATTACGGGACAATAATGAGCAAAACTAACAACAAGCAAAACAGAACCAAGTGTATGAATACAAGGAATAGGCCTGCAGTGGTCAGGAGGAAAGGGG
>PVIW01006599.1:0-41366 GCA_004026585.1 Noctilio leporinus
AGAAAGAAGGAACTTGTACCCTTTGCAACAACATGGATGGAACTGGAGAGTATTATGCTTAGTGAAATATGCCAGTCAGTGAAGGACAAATATCATATGATCTCACCCATTACGGGACAATAATGAGCAAAACTAACAACAAGCAAAACAGAACCAAGTATATGAATACAAGGAATAGGCCTTCAGTGGTCAGGGGGAAAGGGGTTGGGGGGAGGGGGGAGGCAGAGGCAAGAAAAGGGAGCAGCTTAGACAAGAACCTAGTATAAAGGAACCATGGACATGGACAACAGGTGGGATTGACTTTGGGGGGAATGGGTGGGTGGGGAGGGGGACAGAGGGGAGCAAAAAGGGGATGAATGTAATACAGCAACAATAAAATTAAAAACAAAACAAAAAAAAGGCCAGCATCCCTTTGACAGAGAGTTTGTTGGGACTGTGGCCACTGTGAAAGGAAATTTGGTAACACTTAACCAAATAACAAGGGTACATACCTTTGAGGTAGCAATTGTACTTTCATTCATATGTCTTACAGATGTAGAAAAATGCATTAACTAATGTGTTCAAGAGAGTTCATGGAGCATTGTTTATAATAACCAAATATTACAAGACATTAGTAAAGGAAATTGGAGAAGAAACAAAGAAATGGAAAGATATTCTGTGTTCATGGATTGGAAGAATCAACATAGTTAAAATAGCCATATTACCCAAAGCAATATGTAGATTTAACGCAATCCCTGTCAAAGTGCCAATGGCATTTTTTAAAGAAATAAAACACAAAGTTAACAAATTTTTATGGAACCACAAAAGACCCTAAATAGCCAAAGCAATCCTGAGGAAAAAAAGAATGAGGCTGGAGGTATCACACTCCCTCACTTCAAATTATACTACAAAGTGACAATAATCAAACCAATTATGTTATTGGCAAAAAAACAAAAAACAAAACAAAAAAATACAAAAACAAAAACAGACACACAGAGTAATGGAACAGAACTGAAAGCCCAGAAATAAACCCACATATATATGAATAAATAATTTTCAACAAAGGAGCCAAAAATATGCAAGGAGAAAAGAAAGCCTCTTCAATAAATGGTATTGGGGAAAATTTTATGCAAAAGAATGAAACTAGACTATTATTTGTCATAATGCACAAAATTTAACTCAAATTAGATCAAAGATCTAAATATAAGGCCTAAAACAATAAAATACATGGGAGATAACCTAGGTAGTAAATGTATAGACCATTATCTTAGAGGGGATTTTGTAAATTTGAAATCAAAAGAAGTAAAAGCAAAAATAAATAAATGGGACTCTATCAAATTAAAAAGCTTCTTACAGTGAAAGAAACCATCAACAAAATAAAATGGTAACCAATAAAATAGAAGATATTTTCAAACAACATTGCTAATAAGAGGTTAATATCCAAATTATATATATATTTAAAAATTCATACAATCAACAAAAAGATAAACAATTCAACTTAAAAATGGGCAGAGGACCTGAACAAGCACTTCTCCCAAGTGGACGTACAAATGACTAACAGATATAAAAAAAAAAAAAGATGCTCAACTTCAATGGTAGGGAAACACAAAATCAAAGAACAATGAGATACGTAACAAGTGGTATCTCACACTTGTTAGGATGTTTATTATAAATAAGTAATAAACGTTAGAGAGTTTGTGGAGAAAAAGATACCCTCATTCACTGCTGGTAGAAATATAAATTGGTACAGCCAGTATGGGAAACTATATAGAAGTTCCTCAAAAACTTAAAATCAGTTACCATATGACCCAGCAACCCCTCCCTCTTTTGAGGTATCTTTCTGAAAATTTTGAAATAAATAAAGGTATTTATGTATGTGTGTGTGTGTGTTTGTAAATATACATCCCTATGTTCATTGCAGCATTATTCATGGTGGCCAAGACATGAAAACAACCAGTGTTCTTCAGTAGATGCTTAGGTAAAGAAGATACAGTAAGTGTATACTATAAAACACTGCTCAAATATGAAATACTGCCATTCATAATAAAATGAATGGATCTTCGAATAACATGCTAAGTGAAATAAATCAGATAGAAAAAGTCAAGAACTGTATGATTTCACTCTTATGTGGAATATAAATTAAAAGCAACATATGAACAAACCAGTGAGAACTCACAGACACAGACAACAGTGTGTGGTTACCAGACAGAAAGGGACCTGAAGAGGTAGTAAAGGGTAAAGGAGGTCATATATAAAAGAAGATATGGCTTTGGATGTTGTACACACAATGCAATGAACAGGTGGTATATTATAAAATTTTACACTTGAAACCTATATAATTTAATTAGCCAGTATCACCCTAATTATTTTTTTAGAAATAGTTCATGGAGCATGACTTTTGATGTGTTTATGTAAATGAAGAACATGGAGACAGAAAAATGAAAGGAGAAATCATGTATTAATATGTATAGCCTTCAAGATATTTCACTGAGCATAAAAAAGATGGTACAGAAAGGTGTGTGTGTGTGTGTGTGTGTGTGTGTATCTATCTATCTATCTATATATAATACTACCACTTACATGAAAATAAAATTACATATAAGCTTATGCATATATAATCTTTCCCTTTTATTTTTTCTCAGAGATATATATAATATCTCTGAAAGGCTACAAAAGGAAACTAGTAATGTCTTTCCCCTCTGAGGAAAGGAACTATGCTATTTAGGTTAGAAAGAAGATTTTTCACTCCAAAGCATTTTGTACCTTTTGAATTTTTCCTCTGTGAATATTTTATTCTCTGATAGAAAATAATTAAAATAGCAAAACTTTTACAGATAGGCAGTATACTTTTTACATTACAAACAACTGTAAATCAAACTGACACCCTATGTATTTCTGCTTCCAGCTACTTCAGAATAACTGATAACAGAATAGCCCTCTAACAGAAAACACTTCTAACACCAGATAAAATGCATGGAGAAACTGTTTTCAGACAGTGACAACAGGGCAATCCCAGCCTGCAATCCCTGAGAACAGGCAAACTCACAAGGGAAGGCCCATGACTGTCCACCTCTCTGATGAAACATGACACAGAGAGCTGAAGTCAAGCGGAACATGCAGTCATATTGAACTGAAGTTTCTTAAGAAATTAAAAATAATCCAGTGGTAAACCATTGTCCTATGACAGAACCCACTTCTACCTGGTAGAATCCACTTCTAAGTATGTATCAAAAGAAAACAAAATTATTATCTCAGAGAAAAATCTGTACTTTCATATTTATAGCAGCATTATTCACAACAGCCAAGGTATGGAAACCACCTAAGTGTCTGTCAACAGATGAATGGATATACAGTGGAATATTATTCAGCCTTTAAAGAAGGAAACCTTGTCATTGACCACAACAAGGATGAGCTTGAAGGATGTAAAGCTAAGTGACATAAACCAGGCAGAAAGACAAATACCACATTGCAATACTTACGGAGGAATTTTTTTTTTAATGAACTCATAGAAAAAGAGGGTATAAGATTGGTTGCCAGGGACTGGGGGTGGGGTGGGGTATAGAAAGAGATGGGTAAAAGGATAAAAATTTTCAGTTATAAAATGAATAGGATTGGATGATCTATATATAACACTGTGTTGTATAACTGAAATTTGCTACAAGGGTAAAGCAAACATTCTCCCTCCCCCACACATATACAAAAAGGAAAAGGCAAATACATGAGGTGGAAAATTAACTTAATGAGGGGGGAATCCTTTCACGATGTGTGCATATGTCATCACATTGTATACTTCAAATATTTTATAATTTGTCAAGTATACCTCAATAAACCTGGGGGAAAAGGGGAATCAGAAAATACTCATCCATTCCAAGCCCTTCAGAAGGAAGTCTGACTTCCCAATACTTAAGCATCTTGCAGGTGGCAGCCCTCATTCATACACACACAGAAGCAGCATGTCTTTCTGGGCTACCAGGATGCCAGTTAGTTCACTGAAGCATGCTGAACACATCCCACAACACTCCTGCTCTTTGTAGAAGTACCACATTAGATTAAACAAGGTAATGAGATAAATGATGGAAAAATCTAGTGCAGATGACACCTTTCTCCTAGGAATCTCTGCTAATTATCACTTTACCTCTCAGGAGCAGACAACATAAGAATAATACCACGATCATATTGCAGACAGAGAATAGGCTGTGATGAAGTTTTTACACAACCACTGGATTTGGAAACAGAGGTCTTAAGTTCATATACTGACTTGACCACTCTGAAAGGTGTGACTACAACAACCACTTTACCTCTCTTCTCTTCATTTTCTCGTGTGCAACAGAACATCTATGGCCTTTATCTGAGTGTTGTAATGGTTGAACATTCGTGAGCTCACCTGAAACTGTTGTTTGGCCCTTTGGAAGTGCTCAGCAAACATTATTTGGGACAAGATTTGGAATAAAACAAATGTGGCTCAAATCTCAATTCTTGTATTTATTAACTGTCTGATTTTGGTAAGCCAATGAACCTGTCTCTCTGAGCCTCAGTTTCTTATCTACAAGGTGTAATGGAGTTACCTACCTTTCAGACATACTGTGAGAATTAGATGATGTATAAAGTGCTTAGCACAGTGTTTTACATGAAGTATTTAATAGATAAAGGCAATTATTATTATTTTACATCGACTCTAGACCAGAAGAAAAGCAAAGTGGTCAGTTTGTGGTTTCACTGTAAATTGATGGTGGGTAGACTCCTAATTTTGGACTCAAAATTTCTTTCCAACTTTTACCCAAGAACATACTGGTGGCCCTGGCCACCACGTTTTGCCAAAAATGTTTGAATATTCTTATTATACTTAGGTTTTTCCTTATGTTAATTTATATAAATACCCTTCTTTGAGCATAAATTCAGAGAGAATATGTAAATTGAGAATATTCTTCAGGTCATTGCTTCTAGGAGTGAAAAGCTTAGAGCATTTCTTTTCAGCTCCAAAGTATTTAGATACACAAATTAATAAAAAACTTTTCTTTCCCTACTAACTCTGTTGTAGACATTTTATGATCAGGAGGCATGGAAGCTATGATAAATTTTTGTGCCCACTTTCCCTTACTAGGACAATTTTTTTTTTCAAATGAGAAATACCTTTATCACAAAGATAAAAGACTAAAACCAGTCCCACTGAGAAGCTATGTCTTTTGTGACTAACATCAGGCATCTGTGAGAATGGAGTGGCTCCCTCAATAAGTGTTGGAATATTCTATATCTTTTCTACATCAGATAGTAGTGCTCCTTGTCACCCTATAAACGTGTAACAAATTTTTAAAAGGCCTTTAGATATCATTCCTTTGTTCCAACATGCCAGAGAATTCACAATGAAAAGCAATCATTGTGCTGCAATCATTGTGGGAATGTCTTAAAGCTCTAGCCATACTCTGCTTCAGAGACATCACACTTTACAACGAATGAAACAAAGGAGGAGGAATATCAGAGCATCAGGTGAGAACAAGTAGGCATAAGTGGTTGAAAATGCCTTTTCTGTCAACCATAGTACTTCACTTCATCCTCACTTCTAAATCTTCTCTCTGCTTTATTTTTCAGGTATTATCATCTCCTGACATCTGTACTTTTTAGGTAATTAATTTATAATATGTTTTCCATTTTAAAATGTAAGCTCTAGGAAGACAGGATTTTATGTCAGATTTGTTCATTGACTATATCCCTCCAGGGCCTAGAACAGAATCTAGCAGAATCTAGGTATGTATTCAATAAATATATTTATTAAACTGATCATTGCCAGAGGAGATGGTGGTTGGGGGACTAGGTGAAAAACGTGAGGGAATTAAAAAGTACAAATTAGCAGGGGCACTGAAATGCTGGTTGGGGAGGGCAAAGGGGGAGGTGGAATTAGGACAACTATATTACAATAACAATGAAAAAAGAAGCGCATTCTTTCTTTAGAGTTTTATATTTATATTGCTTCAAAAGTCTTTTGAGTAAAAAGGAAGCACCCTTTCTATTAAATGGGGTAACTTAAATCTGGTACATCAAACCATTTCAATCACTACTCTGGTAACTCAAGTCACATCCTTTTGAGAGATCAAATATAGAATACTTGTGCTTTGAGTGGAAACTTTATTTATTGACTATCTTAATCTCTTAGTAAACTGTAAAACGCTTTTCCACATGAAACAGATATGTAAAAGTGCATTTAAAATAGAAAGAAATTATTTCCTGGCTTTCTACTATGTGCCAAATAGCAGACCTAAGTTATTTCACTTAATCCTCATGATTGTTTTATTACTTATTTTCCTCAACAAACATTTATTAAATAACCCCTTGGTGTTAAGCTTTAAGGACACAAAGATGACCAGGATATGCTGTCTGCCTCCCCAGACCAGTGATGGAGGAAGACTTAAACAAATTAGCAATTACAGCAGGGTGTGATAAATGCCAAGAAAACTAGTGATCCGCAGGAACACAGAGCAGGGGTGAAAGGAGATTGCTTGAAAGAGGTAAAACTGAAACTGCATTTTGAAGACTAAGCAAAAGCCACCACCCTGGCAAAAATGAGGAATATCCTTCATTCAAAGGGAGGACTTTTGCTCTAGATCACACAGTATGCATGAGAGGTGGGATTTAATTTCAAGAGTATCAGATTCAAAAGCCCTTGTATTTATAATGTTTGAGGCTGCCTCCTGCTGTTTCAATTTCAATTTCAATAAAATGATTACAAATTCCAAATTTTAAAAAATTAAAAATAAATCTAAATAAATACATTTAAAAAGAAGTACAAATTGGTAGTTATAAAATAGTTACAGGAATGTACAAGTGCAGCATAGGGAATAGAGTCAATTATATTGCAATTATATTGCAATAACTACATATGGCACCAGGTGAGTGCTTGAAATATTGGGGAGACCACTTCATAAAATATTGTATATGATTGCCTAACCACTGTGCTGTATACCTGATACTAATACCAAATAATATTGAATGTAAACTGTAATTGAAAACTAACACTCAAATTTTTAAAGTATGTTCAAGGAAGGAATACGGAAGGAAGGAACCTAAGTCATAGGGCTAGAAATTAGAGCTTCAATTCAGTACTCAGAGATGTCAGGAAAAGTGAGAAAATTTTCCTTTTGATAATCACCATTTTCTTATAATGTGAGGTTTCAGAGCAGATGACAGTGAGAAAAGTAAAGAAAAATGTCAGCATGAAAAGTGTCGGGTTGTACTCTTAATAAAAGAGGCATTAATTAAAATAAGAGTGAGGTAGCAGTTTTCCAATCCCACACTTACGGTGGTGAGGTAGTGGGAGAAGTGGTGAGTCATAGTGCATGGAAGAGTAGATCGGTGCATCTTTTATGGTGAAAAACTTGGTCATGACTTTTATCTAGTAATTTTACTCTTAACACTTAGTTCCACCTAGATATATTGAATACCTGCACATGTGTGCACTGCTAAAAATAGAAAAACACTGAAACAACCTAAATGCCACTAGGAGGGAACCGGCTATATAAATGATATGACACATAAGCAACAAAGCACCATGCAGCCTTTAAAAAGAATAAGGCAGCTTGATATATTTCACCTCTCAGAAGTTCACAGTAGGTAAACACCAAACAATTCTTTTGCATTCACAGACTACTCTATACCTTAATTAGCAACCATAATTTTTATTCCATTACAAAGCTTTTATAACTGGAAAAATACCTGTTTTATTTAGGATTATGGTATTTCAGAGAATTAACAAAAATAGATTATGAATGTTGGCCATGAACTGTACTCCACCTCCAAAAATTTTAATTTGACCTTGTTATTCATTTCAGATCCATTTCAACATCCATCTTCTCTAAGTCTTCCCCTGCACCTCCAGGCATGCTGCATGGCAAGCCCAGTACCTCAGTCTCAGGGGGCAGTACAGGAACTATTCATCGTCCGCAGGTGCCATCCAACTTTTACAGGGTCAGGAAAAGTGGTATCTAAGGAAATGAACCACTGGATGAAGCTTACCGAGTCCATGAGCTATACAAGAAAAATGATGGCCACACTACACCCAGCATTTGACTTAGAACCCTAGGGATCATACCAGATTGTTTCTTTTCTTTCACCAACTGTTAGTCTGCAAATACCATCCACTCTACTTTCACAATGAATTCACTCTATTCTCTTTTTCCATGCCCATTTCTGTTACTTGAGCTCAGGGCACGCCAGTCAAGTGAGACTGGAAGAGCCCTATAACTGTTCTTGCTGCTTTCACTCACCCTCCCACTCACCTCTGTAGCCAAAATTTTTCCAATTTTTTCCCAAGATCCTACTGATAATATAAGTAATGACAAGATATAAAGTAAGTACAGCAGTTTTTTTAAAAATGGGAGAGGGTAATCCTCTGCATTAGGAGATCAGGCAAGATTTTGCAAAGACCTTTGATCATTTCTTGAGGGACAAGCAGTAATTTTCCGGATGGGTGAGGTATGAGGGGGAGAGCACTTAGGCAGAAGGGATAGCATGTACAAAGGCACTGAGGCGTGAATCAGCAGACTGTTTGGTAGCGTGCCAGCAGGTCAGGAAGGGTGGGCAGCAGGAAGGATGGAGCAGAGTGGTAAGGGAGGTAAGCAAAGTCCACCACAGACAGACTGTCCCTTGCAAGCCACTCTGAAGACTCTGGCTACCTCCCTGTAGCCCAATGGTTACTAATGCAGTGGAGTAATGGCTCTGTAAAATTTAAAGAAAGTATAAAGCCTCTTCTAAGGAAAAAATAAATAAAAGCACATCTACCAAAAGCATGTCCAATGTCCACAAACACTCTGAAGTCCAGAAATTGTTTGGACTTTGAGTTAGAATCCTGCCATAGGCAGTGTGCTCAATTTTAGTTTTTAAAAACGGAAGTACATACAACAAGCAAGGGAGCAGCATGATCTAATCTCTGTGTTAGAACAATAGCCAGTTCTGTTGTGAACACATCAGAAACAAGTGAGGCCAATGGCAGAAAGAGCTCTGAGTTAGACATCATGACAACCATCTGGTCAAGAGACGATGAAAGAAACTGCCAAGACATTTTTGAAAAAGATAAAAAGTGACTCAAGCTCTTGGGTATTTAAATATACTACAATAGTTAAATAATGTGATGCTGATCCCCCAAAAAGGTAGAGATATCAATGAAAAAGGTATAAAATCTAGATACAGAATTTTTATTATGTTTTTCAAGGTAAAACTTGAAAGAACACTTATTTAATAAATCATCAGAACAAGTGTAAACTATTTGAAAAAAATATAAAGTTAAATTCTCACATTCCTACACAACAAAATTCCAAATACATTAAGATTTGAATGTAAGATAAGAAACCAAAAGCATACTGGAAGAAAATGTAGAAAAAGTGTGTGTAATTTGGGATGGGAATTCCTTCCTAAATACAACACCAAAAACAGAAGTTTTAAAAGTAAAGCATTTAAAGTCTCAACCACATACACACAAAAAATTCTTATGTAAAAATATTCCAAAGGAAAAAAGTCAAAAGGTGGTTAGAAAATTGGGAAAAAATATTTGTATTATAGGAACCCCATAGACAAGTGGAATACTATCTGTATTATATAAAGAATTTCAATAAAATTAAATGGAAAATAAGCATCCCAAAAGAAAAATAAGTGAGGAGCTAACAGGCAAAGGAAAAATGCCAAACCTCACTAGTATTTTAAGAAATACAAATTAAACCACAGTGAGATCTCATTTCCCCCATATCAGATGGGCAAAGTGGTTTTAAAATAATACCACTTAAGAGATAACAAGGTGTACTCTTTCATGTACTGCTGTAACAGAATAAATTAAAGGGAAAAACTTTCTGGAGGGCAATTAGACAAAAAGAATCAAATATTTATAAATAAATATACTATTCAATCTGCCAGCTCTATTTCTACAATAGGAGTATAGGCTGGGGAAATAATCCATATTTTGCTATAAGGCAATACACCACAATTTTTACAGGAGGAAAAAAAATTCAATTTGATTAGATAAGTGAATGCTAACTATAACAAATTATCTAGATAATAAAAATTATGCTGAATAATATTTAAAAGCCTAAGTAAATGTTTGTAACAGCTTGTTAAAAGGAACAAAACAAAAGCAGGTTATAAAATCATGTTACTAGCCTGGTACAACCCTACTACCATGCCATGCTACCTTACCTAAACAAGAGAATATAGACTAGTTGAGATATTAAAGCAGTGATTTTCAACTGGTGTGCCACAAGGATTTTTTAAAACATGCAACACCTGACTATTTACTCAAGGGCACTGACCTTTTTTCCCTTATATTGTCAAATAAATAAATGACAACAGACAATACAACAATAGCCATTTGGTATGAATGAATCAAAATTATACCTATTTTTTGTCAGATTGGCAAAAATATATTTTTGGTGGGTGGCAGAATTTTAGTAGCTTAATGTGTCCATGAGCTTAAAAAAAAAAAAAAAAAAGCAGAAAACTGCTCATTTAAGGCACATTCAAGTTGCACTGATTAACAAATGAAAGCTATTGTAATAGCAGCAGCAGTAATAAAAATAATAATAAAGACAATACATGACACTAAGCAAATGGCAGGCTGGCCCATAGTTAACATGCCAGTGACAGACTGCAGACGGGAGCTGCTTCCTTGGGGTGGTGTAATACCTCTGGTGTGAAATGATGGACCTTGTTATGTCTCCTCAGACTGGTCTCTTCATGCTAATTTTACCCCTTTCTTTGGCCAAGTTTGGCCTACGAAGCACACATGAAGATTACATGCAGATGGGCATGAAAACTGAAGGGACAGAAGGAGGTCTGGGGCCGCTGCTGCACCCCCTGGGCACCTCAGCAAGTTCTCCAGAAGGAGCGCAGACCGACCTGAGTTGGAAAACACTGCCCCAGACAGATGGGCTGACAGCTATGGTCATCTTAACACAGAGTGGCTGTCCTGTAGCCTTTCACTCACTGACATGTACTGAATTCTAAGTATCCCAGTTTGCATGGAGCAGGGCACGCGGCAGGTTTTCATGTTTCTGATAAAATGTTTTTATTTCAAAAGGTCCATATGGGGCTCCTGAAAATCTACAAATACCATGCAGATCAGTTTACCAAGTAATAAAGCCATGTTATATTCTTGAGAGTAGCCTTTCTATTAACCTGTATTTCATTTTGAGATAATCAGCATGGACATTACACCCAGTAATATTTAAGTATAATTAGCAATGGATATATTTCTATGTAGTTCTCATTTATAGGCTTATCTTCATAACTGCTCATTTATTTGCTTCTGATTCCCCCTTCCAAAACCACAGACACAGGGTTCATCAAAAGACCTTACTCCACACTGAAGGCAATTGCATATGGGGAGGAAAAAAGACCTAGCTTTTGAAACGGGGGCAGGGGCAGAGGGAGAAAGAAAATAAACACCCACACAAATGAGTATGTGTTTAACAAGGGTAGTTATCACAAAAGGTCACAGATTGGCAGAGGAAATATACTATTTACCAATGGCAGCGAGGGAAAAATCCCAAAGACACATAAAACTCACTCTAAATATTTGCCCTTCTATTTTATTTAAGACGAGGGAGCATTAGCAGGGGAGAGCTGAGGACACCAAGCTGCAGGGTCCAGGTCCCTCAGCAGCAAGAAGTTTCTCTCCCCAGGACCTAATTGGCTTCTCCAGGAACACTGTTTCTACCCTGGAGGGTAACCTTAGGGGATTTCTATTTTACTATCAATAGTTCTTTAGGGATAGAATTTTTCAATTTATCTTATTTTATTGATTTATAGTACATTCTAGCTCAATTAGTTTGGTTGATTTACCTCATGATTTTGTTTGACCATTTGTTTGGCATATCGTAGAATTTGTTTGACTATTTTGCTGACATTTACAATCATTCCAAAAAGTATAACGAATGACATTTTGTTAAGAGAAAATGAATGTCATTTCTTAAAGTTTGTGTTGATCAAAAAGTCGCCCTCCCCATAAATTAAATTACATGACTTCTCCTTTATATTTGGAAATTCCAAGAATGATTATTCAAAAGCAAAATAATCACCTATTTACCAGAATAACTCAGAACAAAGCCGTAGTGTTATGAAAGCAGTATTTCTTGGAACAGAATGTTATTAGTTCATAAATTTAACATTAGCACACAGATGCCTGCCCCACACATAACATGAAACATTTTGCTTCAGAAAAATCTCCCGTCATATTTTGACCATAAACACTACTTGATAATCACAGCAGTAGAAGGCTGTGTAAAGTGTTTTCCTGCCTCACACACTCAGGCAAAGATATACACTTGCATTCTGAAGAGGCTCACTTGGTTTGCCCCCCACTTGCACAAACCTATGCTTCCCTCCTGAAATTGCTTCTCTGACTTACCTTGGGCACAAAAATCTAGGACAGGAGAGTTGCTGCAGTGGAGCCAGCATCGGAATGTGGCCAAGGAAAATGAAATCTCAATTCCTACCAACAATACAGATCTCTGACATTACATAGCAGGAAAAATAAGGAGGGAGCTAACATCCATCTAATCTCAGTGCTTTCACAGCAGATACTTTAATGAAAATAATTCAAGCTCCTGACGCAAGAGAGGATAGGCTTTGCATAATGTTTAGTTTCTTATGCCTCCTAAAGGTACCTGATATTTATGTATGATCCAGGTATATTAAGTCTGAAATGGAAAAGCTTCTAGAATTTTTGAAAAGCCTACATAAAATGGCCTGAATAACTGTGAGCAAATAAGTTGGAAAAAAGCCGTTTCATTATTTTTTTTCCCCATTCCACCTCCACACACTGGAGCATGAAAACATGTTTTAAAAGAGTTTAATACAGAAAGCATTAATTTGATTATTAAAATTTCCCTGATATTCATTTCTAAAGGTATCTGGAAAAATCCTGGGAGATTTTGTAATACATCCAAATGCAATAAATGCAGAGTCAAATAGGTGACTCATGTCCATTATCAATTTATGCTGTTATGAAGTAGGTAATCTAACTTTCATAATATCAATAACAGATAAATATTACTTTTTCTTTCAGATTGCCTTTATAATAATGTACTTCTTCACTGAATTTTTCTTCAACATGTTAATTATTGTGAAGTAATCTATATATATTTAAATATAACAAAAGTTAAAGAATGGATAAGATGCTCTCAGTTCAAAAAGAGAGACAGAGTTAAGTGAAAAGACCCTATGAGATGACAAATGAAAAGGTTTCATGAGGTGTTCTGAAGGCAACAAATTCCCTGCAAATGAACCAAAAAAAAAAAAAAATAAGAAACAATTTTCCTCCCTATTCATAATAAACTAAAGCAAATTCCTATTTGACTGGAATTAAACAATCACCCATTCGCACAACTTTTTTATTTTATTAAGTTACCTTTCATGAACAAGAGATAAACCAGCTGGTTCAGGAACTTATTTTTAAAAGCAACTGTTTGGATCTGATCAGTGGATATTCAGTTTGATATTTATCAAAAACATTCTAAAGCTGTGATCCATGATCCTATGAAACTGTTAGCATTAAGTGCATTTTGTTATTTTCTAATTACTTGAAATGTTTTGCCCAATTTGTTATAAATTCTCACCTACATCAATCACCATATATAATTACTCAATTAACTTATCCCCAGCCTATGTTGGACAAATTAATTCACAAGTGAAGAATGAGGGTTATTCATTTTGCTTGGGGGGAAAAAGGGACAAGAAGACTGAATGAGCCATTTAAAAAAATAACTTGAACATGTATTGTTTCTAAGTAGAACAATTAAATGAAAATATGAGGTTAAGAACTAAAAAACTTTTATCTATAATTTACTTTACATCAGCATAAATTTGGGGAAATCACTGAACCACAATTTTACCAAATGTAAAATAGGGGAACTATTATGTTTCCTATATCTGTCACAATTCAAAATTATGATATAAATGCATGTTTATAAACCTGGTCAACTTGAGCTGAATAAAAATCAGCCATACACATGGTGACACCTATCTTTCCTGGAAAAAATAAAACTGACCATTGATTTGACTACAAATAGATAAATGTTGTCATCATGTCTTCATATGGATTTATTGGAATAAGATGCTCACATACTAATCAACCCAAAGACTCTGTGAGGGGACCATTACTATCCTCTACCTATAAATTAAAAGGAAGCAGCAGAAATCATGAAAACAAGTTGCCCACATAGAAGATGAGTTTGAAAATGGAACTTGAAGTTCTGCAAATGGTGCTCTGCATTTAGTAAGCACTAAACACACATTTGTAAAAGAAATTATTGAACTGCTGCTCCACAGTCCAGCAGATCACCAGTCCCTCCAAGCACTCAGTGGTAGATAAGTCCAGCACTTGCCAAAACCCCTAGTACTGACATAAAATGAAAATTAGGGCATAGTGGGTTGGGTGGAGCTGGAAGAGGCTTAAGGGGGATAAACTGTAATGGAAAAAAATACAATTAAAAAAACTACTTAAAAAATGAAAATTACAGGAGGTATATATACTCTACCACCTTTGATCATCTCTTATGCCCTTATCTCTCTTTTTAATAACTTTTGCTACCTCTAGGAAAACCCAAGTTTGCTTCATGTGAGTTCACAAGGTAATATAATTCATAATAGGAGAGATCTAAGTTCTAAATCTAACCTTCCCAGCTCTCCCCAAAATTATCAGCCTTAGGGAAATAGATGTCTTTATTTCCCCAGTGACAGAAGGATTAAAGGATAAATCTGAGCAACAATCTGTTGACATAAAGGATGTTGGAACCACCCTATTTTTCCCAAGGGGAAAAAGTACTAAGAATTTAAATGGTGTTGAGATTTGAAAAGGCCAAAGAAGAGTTTCCTTTTATCCCTAATTCTATGAGACTTACTAGTGGACTCTACAAAGCCAAAAGAGGGGACCTGGGCTGATTGCACTGTCAGTTTAATAATATTCTGCAGTGTGACTGATAACAGCATATTTATTGACCAGGATATGTGGGTGATGTCTTTCTAATTTTGTTGCAACAGAAATGCTACATAAAAGTGAAATGAAAATGGAATTATTATTAAATATGTAATGACAATAATAAACTCTTACAAATCTCAAAAGCCCAGGATAAATATCCAATAGTTTCTTCTCAGACCAAAAAAGAGTCTAAACAGCTTCATGAGAAAGTTTAATTAACAGCAAAAACACAATCATATTTCTTACTCCTTCTCTTGGAAAGGTAAATGAGAAATAATAAAAATAAATGCCCCAGGATTAGATGTTCTATATTCGAGAATATTTGGCCCTTAGAATTTGCATGCAGAGAAAACACTGAAAGGTTTATTATCCAAAGAACCAAGAGAAAACTCCATATCCTCTTCAGCTAGCCTAGGTGTTATCTCATTTCCTACTCATTTTCTGTGTAATCAATCATACTGAATTACATTTGTAATCACACTAAAAAAGGCTGGACCACAAATCCATATTTTCACTTCATTCTTGCTCAAAGCAACAACATAATCTACAGGACATTTTTAGCATGCTACCTCTAACTTTTTGGCTAGGTGTAAACTGGTCAGCCAGTTACCCAGCCCATAAACAGCCATGTATTCGTACACTCTGAGAGAGGAAAGTATGTCTGATCTTCATTCACCAAGTCCACAAACACTTTACCAATGAAATGAAAGCCCTTGGGTAAGAAGAAGATATGCACCTTGCCTTTGAAAAACATATAATTTGGTATAGAAGACATATTTTCATTCTAAACTACTATAAAAGGAAGTAAGAAGTAATAACTGTCATAAACATGGTTTTTTAAAAAGCCAAACATCTATGATATTTCAGAGGCAATATCTACATTGAAAAAGAGGGGAAAATCCCCAGAACTTTAAAAATCACTCCAGATTATTAAACATACCTAAGGAAACAAAGGATTATGGCTAAATGAGAAAAAAACATTTTAAAACTTTTAAAGTGGCATCTTCATTTTTTCATTCAAATACATACACTCCAAAAGAAATAAAATGAGATCAAATCTCTCCAATCAAATTTTGTCCATTCTCTTCAATAAAGTTTCAAATGCACCAGCAACTTCAAAATTAAAATGCAAAGTGAAGGAACTTCACATCATTATACATGTGTGTTGGTCAAACTACCCTTAGGATTAAAAACTGCAATTTAGTTTTTCAGTTAACACTGTAAACGTGCCCAGTTGGAAGCCTTTTACCTTTGCTGTTTAATTATCCATCCGATTGCAGTTTAAATCAGCTCTTTATAATCCAATTTTGAGAAAATGATGCATCTACTTCAAAGCGTAGCTTCTTTGTTCAAGTAAAAAGTTGACTGAATTTCCCTAGACCAAAAAGAGATTGGCATGTTTGCTTGTGCATATCAGATTATTTAACTGCAAAGCTGGGAATTATTCCATAGATGTGAATGGGTATCCAATTTATGTCACAAAGGAGAGATTACACTCCTAGGGAACGTTATTGACTTACTCATTTTCCTAACTAGATTTCCATGCACATGAGAATTTCAAGTCAGGAAAGCACTGCCAACAATGTTCCACCAGAGACAACCAAAAAGAGATCATAAATGTCTTGTTAGCGGTAAATAATGATAAAATGATGATCTTTAGGAATGTGATTATAGCTGGTAAATTTTTAATTTATATTAACTCAAGTAAATTACATGGACTGATTTTAATTTATGCTTTATAATATTTAGGTTTTCATTTTGTCACAAAATAAGGAAAACCAAGGAAAAGAACCAACGACTTTATTTTTCCCAACTGTAAGGTCTACAGTGCCTCTATCTCTGTACGTGTTGACAAAGGTACTTCTGCAGCCCTCTAACTTAAACGCACTCTTCTCCGCAGTCACCTTTCCGGACTCGTTTGTCCATAGTTCCTACTGGCAATTTCTAAGTTGTCTTATAGTGATCTTTTGAGGAAGTTACTTATCAGAATATCTTGTATGTTCTTTTGTGTTCATGCCCCCGCCCTTTGTTTTCCTTCCTTGGCACCACAGGAGTACAGATAAGTGAGTCTGTAACTTGTGGTGGTTTATGGATTTTCACTTGAATTAATTCAGGACTGGACTGGAAAATAAGATCTATGGAACCTGGTCATTGTTTAGCCTTGGGTTAGTTTTAGAATTCACTGGACCATCTCTTCGGGCACAAAATGAGGGGGACCCTGCTAGATGATCAATTTCAAAGGTTCTGACACCAAATGGCATTTTGATTTGGAACCTCACACCTGGATGCCATTTGTTATATTAAAAGATAGTTGGCCCTTCTCTGGGTGGATACAAACCTAGACAAAGACAAAGGGTACACACATGAGGAGGGAATGTGAACAAGAAAGAAACAGGCAGAGAGGTGTCTGTGGGAGGAACAGTGGAAGGGGACGAGAGGAAGGAAGAAGGAATAATGAGGAAAGGGTGGCAAGAATCAAGAGACATGAGAGAGTAAGAGTAGGGAGCAGGGCAAAATATTCAGAGGAAGAAAGGAGACACACAGGTAAATACAGTTACATGAACTAAAGAAAACATCTAAATGACAGTATGCAACTCTAATTACAGAGCATGACATTTGAAAATGTTTACCTGCATTTTTTTCCTGTGGTAACAAAAAACTACTGTCATTTGTTTCTCTATGGAAAGAAAACAAGGCAAAATATTTGGATACTGAAATGATAACTTTAAATTGCTGTAACTACTTGTAAAGAAACAAACTCATTTTATATTATGGATTTAATAAACACTAGATGACTTTTTAAAATCATCTTTATCATTAAAAAAATAAGCACAAGAGAAATTCTAGCACAGGGCTTGGGAGGTAGTAGGCATAAATATAACTCAAAGGCAGAAAAGAAAAGAGGACAGCAAAAGAAAGGCTATATTTTAAAGTAACATATAAATAAATCATCTTCCTGGGCTCACAGACCATATATTATAATGGAGAGAGGACAAAAGGCTAAGATATACCAATATAAGACTCCAAACGAGCTGCAAGTACAAATTACAGAAAAAATTTAAGTAACCAAAACTCAAAAAACATGCACACAGTTCAATATTCCAGGATCAAGACAAATTTACACAAAAATAAACAATTTCAAGGTTCATGAAATAATAACAGTGATCACCACCACCACAAGTAACAGCTCCTTAGAGAACAGCCTCTAGACAACAGTCATTCCTAGTTCTTACATCTTTAATAACCACAGTGCATTAACCCCTACTGCTCCATGTACGGAACAGAAAGGCATGCAAGGACCTTAGCGGTCAATTAAAGCCTAGTTTCTACAAGTAGTATGCTTCACAGTCAAGATGAATTGACTATTTTAAGTGGTTTCCCCCTGGAGAGTTTGAAATTCAACCTATTCAAAAATTCCATGGAGCCAGAATCACCCAGCCAGTAATCCCACTCCCCTTCTCTTTCCCAGCTTTAGTTCTATTCTACAACGTGAGAAGCCCTGCACACACTCAGGAGGACACTGTAGCTGCACATCCAAGATTCACATCCAGCCCCACACTCTAGTCCTAGAAGTGTTCACACACAAGTGGTGCCATTCACCCTTGAAAGATCTGAACCCCAACAGAGACTCATAGAGGCCCTGAAAATAATTTTGAAATCATTTAGGCAGGGGATAATAAGATCCTGTATGGGCTAGAAGTGAGGGTGAGGGTGCTTTGGAAGAACAATGTCCTCTTGGCCCTGCAAAAGCTTCTCCTCGTGTGACAAACACAGCTGGAGAAGGACCAGAGTGTGGTCCTTGAAAGCAAGGGATCTGGGGAAAGAATTCTCTTGGCCAAGGTCAAAAGATGTTACTACTGTTGATTATTTCTGCTTTAATATGGGTTAACCAGAAAATCTAATTAGATGTATCTCATACACCTAGCAGCCAGACTGGATAGAATTGGTTGTGTTACCTAGTGAAAATAACCAACCTAGGTTGCTAAAATTGCTTCAGCTCAAGTGGTCAAATGATTTTGATTTGAACATCATGGAGCCCACAGTTAGCACAAAAAGATGCATTTCCTTCAGCAAAAAACCCTAGATACAACATACATACTGCTAAAGAACAGGTTAGCACAAAGAGAAGCTTTGTGAGCTGTGAGACCAAACAGAGTTAAGTCTTTGTCTCAATTTCTCCTTCCTTACTCTCAGTCTACAGAGTACCATGGGCCAAGGCTAATCTAAGGCAAGAAGCTAAATTTAATGATGAACTGTCCCTCTTGTTCTCCCTCCTTGTAATACCTCAGTCTGACATGGCTGAGCTGTTTCCATGGGAACACAAGAAAATCCACTCTCCCCCTTTCTAACATCAAACAATTTTTCCTCATATTTGGGTGTGCCACAGAATTTTAGCAATTAATTTATGTGTGCCATCAGATGAAGAAGCTTAAAAATTGCTGTAATAGAATAAACGGCCTACCATGCACCAATAGGCTAGTGAGTATCACCTGTTGAATGAGACATTGTTCAAATTAATTAACATGATAAACAGGGCCTTGAGAGCATGTCATTCCTTAATATGTAGGAATGACTCCAATACAAGGTATATATATTACAAACATGGGATCAGGCTGATAGGGGCACTTAAGTTTCTTGAAATACCTCAAATAAAGCATGCAGACAACTGCCTGCCCCTCTGAGAAGCCTCTTCATCTTGATAGGGGACAAAGAAAAGATGAGAGAAAGAAGAAACTTGTCATAACAGGTTCACAGTTCAATTGAAAAGACAGAATCTATGTACAATAAAAAGCCTTAATAACATTACAAATTAACACAAGGATGCGAAAAGATCCAAGGATACAAATGGAGTTACAAGGCCCTTTCCCTCCTGACTTCTAATACTCTTCCAAAATCTGCCATAAGCTTTCCCTGAAATTCTGAGTAAGAGACAGACTTGGCTTGAAGAGCAAAAGAAGTAGCTTGGAAGAACTTAAGACACATTTCCTTCCTTCTCTGCTCCCTCATTTTTGCATTCCCTAGAACCAGGGCCTTTGAAGGATTTTTATTTGCATTACATGTGTCTTTATCTTTTTTTTTTTTTTTTTTTAAGATTTTATCATTTTTAGAGAGAAGGGCAGGGAGGGAGGAAGAAAGGGAGAGAAACATCAATGTATGCTTGCCTTTCACCTGCCTCCAGCTACGGACCTGGCTGGAGACCCGGCTTGCAATCTGGTTATGTGCTCTGACTGGGAATGGAACCAGCAACCTTTGGGTTCGCAGGCTGGCACCTATCCACTGAGCCACCAGCTCTTTTAAGTTACAGTTTTATAAAGGTACCAAGGTCTTCAAGAGTTGGCTTTAGTCTTCTCTATTTAAGGGTGAACAGAGTAATTTCACTTTAGTTTTTCCAGATACTTTTATTTTTTTACTATTGACACTATCATAAATGTCCCTCATTTTATCCCATTGTCCCCCTCCACCCAACCCCTGCCCCACCCTGGTCTTCACCACCACACTATTGTTTGTATCCATGTGTCTGTGTTCTTTGGATAATCTCTTCCCGTCTCCTATCCCTTTTCTCCTCAGACAGCTGTTAGTCTGTTCCATGAATCCATGTCTCTGATCCTATTTAGTTCATCATTTTATTTTGTTCATTAGATTCTACATATGAGTAAGATCATATGGTATTTGTTTTTCTCTGACTGGCTTCTTTCACTTAGCATAAGATAATGAAGAAGCACATACACTGCTCACCAAGCCATTTGATACTGATTTCCCAATTCACATGTGCCTCTCCTCTTTCTACCACCACTGATAACCAAAGTGTAGCAAAAAAAAAATATGAATAATAATTCCTGCTCAGCTGAGTCCATAGTTATCATCAAATAAAGACAGACTAGCATCTTTAAACCTTGGATACAAAGAACACTTTTCTACTGGACAATTAACTACCCAAAGCAGTGTGACTTGGTACAAGTTCTATTACAAATGGGCAATAACATAAAAATATTCAAAGCATGCTTTACACTATTAATTCTGGGGGAATCACATACTGAACCATCTGTTAAAATGCAAAAGCCATAGCTGTTTAGACCCCATGGAAGTTAATTTAACATAACTACCAGGATGGAGCAAGAGTTTGAAAATGTATTTTTGATGTAATGTTGGCCAAAATGATTGATAATAAAAAACCCTTTTGCATATCCTTAGTAGCTTCCATTTTCCCACATTTACATTACTATTAGAAAGAGAATAAATGCCTTCAAAACAAATGGAGGGAAGTGTAGAAAATAACATGATTTTCACCCCGTGTTTTCAGTCATCTTCTTCAAATGTTATGAAAGAGGAGAAAAACTGGGCCTGTTTGGGAGTGCACAGTTGGGAGAAAGTCCTGACTACAACGTACATATAAATAAGGGCTGCCACTTGGCACAGCTGCATTCAGGCTCTTCATGAAATTCACCTCCAGGGTTGAGCAGTACACAATCTCTACTGTATACATTCACCCTATTTTCCACCAAGAGGAAAGTGCTCCCAGTCTAGGAAAATCCTGCCCTGTACGCTTGTTGGGGCCTAATGAGATATGGAGAAAAAAGGGAAAGTGTTCATTGAGTTTAATAATTAATTACTCAAATAGATGCAGAAGAGCTATCTGAAACTAGAAAAGATTTGATTCCGTAATCATGTAAGAAAGGAAAATCTTTCCAGTTGACTGGATCCTCAAATAAGCAAAACCACAGTGGGAATGGCTGACCAAAAAGTTTTCCTATCTTCACATCTACGTACCTGGTGGAACATTATCAACAAGCAAAGAAAACATTCACCAAGTTTCCATTAATAAAACTTGCTGGGGAGAGGTGCTTTCCCTTTTGCTGACTTGAAAAACATTAAACCATACAGTTCAGGTTTTGGTTTCAACCTGAAAAAGGAAGCTGTTAGCATAACTACATAATGTTTAAGGACAAGCCAGTCTGAGGGTAGGACAAGATGCCATCAGCCAGGTGACCAAGTGTTATTCTGTTTAAAGTGTTCTTATCCCAAATGCTTCAGAAATGCTTAGTGAGCCTGCTTCCCTGGCGTGCTATAGGGTGTGTTAGAAGCAGGATCTCTGAAAAGCAGGGCAAGCCAGGTACCCCTACACAGGGCTTGTGCTTCAGAGCACTCCTCTCCTTTCCTCCCTTAACCATGCATTCCATGGGGCTAGGAGCCTGCAGGGTTGGACACATACCCACCTGGGGACCACTCCCTGGGTACCCAGGGCCCTGGAATTCACTCCCCAAAATGGTCCAAAGCCAGCCTCCAGGATGTGTCTTCACCTTCCCCCAGGACAGGCCACTGCATGGCCAGTGTGCAACACCCCTAGGACTGAGGGGGACCCTGAGCAGCTGTTGGACAGTGGCTGTGAGCGAAGTATGAATGAGCAGACTGGCGTCCTCAGAAACTTTCCGACAAGGCTTCTCCAGTCACACAGTGACCCACATATGTTGGACCCACATATGTTGGAGTGGGTCTGGAGAGGGGATAAATTGCAGACTGTAACGAGTACTATACAGTGATGCCAGGAACCTTCTCTGTCCTATACTCATGGCAACCATATAACTTACTACTGAGTATGAGAGGGACCCTAACCAAATGGGATTCTAGATCAACTGGTGAAGCCAAGACTGGCCTGAAAACTGGGATATAAAGTCTTTCCAAGTGTATCAACCTACAGACAGTGGCTTCCCTTATAAAGATCCCTCAATGACACTGAGCCCTGAATTCAATAACTAATTGCCCTCCATTGGTGTCCAGCATTCTTCCTTCCTATCAGGCTCTTTTGTTCCCCTCATGAGAAAGTGTTTATGCTGGTGGACCCAAGAACTAAATACAACTTCATTCTTAATCAGGTACATCATGGGTATATGGTAGAAAGTATTATATGTAGTTTCAGCTTCTGTTGTTTATCTGCAGAGGAGGTTCTTTCTGTTAAATTATTGATTGGCATCCTAATAAAAGAAGTTTTTTAAAAAAGGAGGCCAAAGAAATCAGAAACCTGTCAGACATTCATACACACACTAAAGAAAGTTGGATACTAGTATCCCTGCATGAGGTAGAAAATCAACACTAGACAGTAAACATAACTTTAAAAGAAAATATTATGATGGCCTTTTCTAGAACCAACCCTGCACTGGGTCTGGGAATGTAGGATTTAATCAGAACCAGTTGGTGTTTTCCAGAAGCTGACACTCTAGAGGAGGGAGTTTCTGGTAAGGCGGAAGGCCACATCCTGGGCATCTAGCTAATATGTCTCTCTGGCTGCCGCCTGGCAAATTCCAGTAGCCTGATTTCATCTCACAGCTGCTGTACCACACACACACACACACACACACACACACACGTATTTTCTCCCTACGGTGCTTCCAGTCAGTTTGTCCTACTGTGGACCACATGAATCATAATTTACACAAGCAGATCTTAAACATGACCACACATCACCATTACCCAGAATGCTCTGCTAATATACAGATTCCCAAGCACCACCCCAAGGAGATTGAATCAGCAGGTAGGAGGAGGGGGTGGAGGGTGAATCTGGAACATTTTTACACTTAATAAACCCCGACTACAAAAGCAAAACATTTCAACCCCTGGAGAAGCTCAGCTAGAAGCACACAGGATGCTGTCCAACCAGGATGCAGCCACACCATCACGCTGGTTTTCCCAGACTGCTGCCACAGTGGAGTCTTCCTAAAGCAAAGTGAAGATGTTCTGCCCAGCACCCATACACAGGCACCATGGACAGCCATCCTTTCCTGCCATGGCCAAGCTCCAACCAACTGCCAATTCCATCACGTCCAGGAAAGCTTGTGGATTCGCTTTCCTTTATGAGAAACTATTGGAGCTTTATTCTGATACAAAAGTATATACAGGCACCAAGTTTATAAAACCTTGAGAATGATCTATATTTTGTTGATGGACTTTAATTCCTGATGCAATGATAAAGTGTTCTTTTTTTATTTAATTTTAATGTTGTATTACATCCATCCCCTTTTTGCTCCCCTCTGTCCCCCTCCCCACCCACCCATTCCCCCCAAAGTCAATCCCACCTGTTGTCCATGTCCATGGTTCCTTTATACTAGGTTCTTGTCTAGGCTGCTCCCCTTCCTTGCCTCTGCCTCCCCCCTCCCCCCAACCCCTTTCCCCCTGACCACTGAAGGCCTATTCACTGTATTCATATATTTGGTTCTGTTTTGCTTGTTGTTAGTTTTGTTCATTATTGTTCTGTAATGGGTGAGATCATATGATATTTGTCCTTCACTGACTGGCTTATTTCACTAAGCATAATACTCTCCAGTTCCATGCATGTTGTTGCAAAGGGTACGAGTTCCTTCTTTCTTCCTGCTATATAGAATTCCATTGTGTAAATGTACCAAAGTTTTTTGATCCAATCATCCACTGATGGGCACTTGGGCTGTTTCCAGCACTTGGCTAGTGCCGCTATGAACATAGGTGTGCATAGGTTCTTATGAATTGGTGTTTCAGGATTCTTTGGGTATAGTCCAAGTAGTGGAATTGCTGGATCAAAAGTGTTTTTTTTTAGTTTTTTAAGGAAACCCCATACTATTTTCCACAGTGGCTGCACCAGCCTACATTCCCACCAACAGTGCACCAGGGTTCCCTTTGCCCCGCATCCTTGCCAACACTTGTTGTTTGTTGATTTGCTGATGATTGCCATTCTGACAGGTGTGAGGTGGTATCTTATTGTGGTTTTAATTTGCATCTCTCTGATGACTAGTGATGTTGAGCATTCTTTCATATGCCTCTGGGCCCTTTGTATATCTTCCTCAGTGAGTTGTCTGTTCAGGTCCTTTGGCCATTTTTTAATTGGGCTGACTGTCTCCCTGGTGTTGAGTCACATTAGTTCTTTATATATTCTGGAGATCGGACCCTTGTCTGAGGTATCATTGGCAATTATGTTTTCCCATACAGTTGGTTCCCTTTGAATTTTGCTGATATTTTCTTTAGCTGAACAGAAGCTTTTCAATTTGATATAGTCCCATTTGTTGATTTGTTCTTTTATTTCCTTTGCCTTTGGTGAATAATATTTTAACCTATTTCTTTCCTTCTCTCCCTCCTTTTCTCCATCCCACACATACCTGCACTGTGATCTCTCAGCTTTCTGTTAAATGAGTGATTCCCAATGGATGTAAGACCAATCTTTCTAGGACAACACATCAACATCTCCAGGAAACGGTGTATTTTATTTGTGAAAGTGAACTGAATGTTTTCAAAGGACAAGAAATGCTGCTTGCCATGTCTTTTGATTTATCCAGAATATGGATGGGAGGAAAATGTCATAATCAATCAACTTAATCTCTGTGCTTTACAAATAGCCTAATGTAATCAGAAACAAGCCTAAGTTTATAAGTAAAATTAGAGAAATGCGACCAGGTAGAAATACCTTCTTGTCAGTGGAAACGCTGACCACGGGAATTCAGTCATCAGTCTAGCTATTTTACCACAGGCAAACCCACACATAAGTCTGCTGTTTTCAGAGCAGAGGAGGTAAAGAGAGCTCTACTTCCCTGGCACAGATCTAAAGTCCAGCATTGCCCCTTCCCTTGGGAGCAGCCGTGGTGTGTCACCAGGGGTTCTGCCACAGAGTTCTGACATGGAGCCTCTACAGGAGAGCCCTCTGATCATGAGAGCTGAACATCTCAGCCTGACACAAGGGGCCAAGTCAAAGTCAAGCATGGGTTCCTAGTTTCCACCCATCATGCTGATGTGGCTTTGGAGGGGATGGAGCTGTGAAAGTTATAAATTTAAAAAAACAAGGCACAAAATGTGGAAAATGAATCCATGTACTTTCCGGATGCATGCTATGCTGAGGAAATAGTATGTTCGACTAATTTAGGCCTTGTTTCTCTTGCTTTCTTGTTCTTTTCACTAAGCTTTAGATGATTTTCTTAAGATTTAAAAGTGAGGCTAAATGCTCACCTGCCATAAATCATAAATCATATGCCATTTGTGTAGATATAAATTTGTCATGAAATCGCTTGAAACAAAGTTTGGAAGAATGTGCACAGAGATGTGCCCATTGGTCAGTGTGGGATGGTCCAAGATTTTTGTTCCAGTTATTTAAATTTCTAGTATAAAAATTTATTACTCATATGCTTTTTGAGCTTATAAAAAGGAGGTGGAAAATAGTAAAGTCATATACCAATGGCAGTTTATCAACATTAGACATTATATTTATTTCAAAACTTGAGGCACCATATTGCTTCTTTTTCTGTGTTATATGCAACTGCCAAAGTCTATCTGCCAGTCTGAGTGAAACCTTATTGACCCAAAACCTTATTTTGAAACACAGGGACAAAACAGGCACAAAGGACAGCTAACTTGCTCTCCTAAAATAGCTAGTAATCCCACAAATCATCTGCTTGTTGTTCAAGACAAAGACCCTCCCCCATAAAGGAAATAAGATGTCTCTTAACAATGGGTTAAAAATGCATTCGTTCAAAAATTAGTATCACAACTGACATTTCAATTATATAGTTCTTCTTGCTTCTACTTTTAATGGAGGCAATCAGGCAAGAGGCAGATACCAAATGCTCCCTAAAGGGATTTAAATTGGCTCTATTCATCTCCCTCTGACTGCAAGAGAATGCTTAGAAATAAGTATCTGACTTAACATTTTACAAAAGCTCCTTTTTAAACATTAATTTTTCTTCCGTGCACCACCAAGAGAGAAATTTTGTATTTGGGTTCTAAGTCAGGAACAACTCAACGAGATGGAAATCACCCAAAGCAGCTCCATCTCTTCAACTCGATCCCTCAGTAGACTGTTGGATCACACTTTAGGCCCCATTATCACAACCACAGTTGTCTTATCTTCAAGATCTGACATCTCACGTCTTTCCTACCCATTTGCCTCTGTTGAATTAATCCAGTCCCTTCACTGGTCTCTCTAGATGGTTCTGCTTTCTCCTTTTTAATTTTATCCCAGACTTTTTAAACAAAGATGTACATCCCCATCTTCATCCCTATATAATAAGATTCCGGTCAGGAAAAAGCATAACAAATACTTTCAAGATGTTTGGTTTACTCAATAATAAATAGGTTAATACTTAAATTGAAAGAAATACAGATCCATAGAAGTATTTTAAATATTTTAAATATAATAATCAAGACTATAGGACTTTCCATCTTTTTCTTCATAAAAAATAATAAAGACCTATTGTTTGTTTTTCCTATGTCATTACAGAAACATGATGTTACTAAGTTCAATAACATCCTCCCCAGGCTTACCTTGCTCCATAACTATGTTCCTTTAGGAAACTCTTGCCCTTTTCCAGGCAGTTCAGTCCATCCTCCTGCCTCACAAAGAACTCCCAGCATGCTCTGCCTGTTGCTGACCCTCACTCAGTCCACCATCAGAGAAAGGGGTGGAAGGGAGGCTGTGGGGGAGGGTTTCCCTGAAGCATGTCACAGCCACAATGGAGGGTCTACGTGCTTGAAAGACTTTGCTTTCAGTGCTTTGCCTTTTAAAAATTTAAGGGAAAAAGTCAGGCTTTTAAAATGATGCACTGTACAGCATAGGAAATATAGCAATCAATAATATTGTAATAATTATGTATGATGCCAGGTAGGTACTAGACTTATCCAGAGGATCACTTTGTAAACTATGTAAATGTCTAACCACTATGCTGTACACCTGAAGCTAATGTAAATAATACTGAATGTCAACTGTAATTGAAAAATAAAAAATAAACTTAACTGAAAGGATTACAGTCATGTGCCACTTAACAAAAGGCCTATGTTCTCAGAAATGAGTCATGAGGTGATTTAGTTCTGCAAACATTGTAGTGTGCACTTGCACAAACCTAGATGCCTGCTACTGTAATTGTATATTCTATGCTGTTGCATGCTTCACAGCACAGATTTGTTATAGCAGCTTCTCTATACAAGTGAATAATGTGTTGTACCATGATGCTGTGATGGTTGTCACATCACTAGGCAATAGAAATTTTTCAGCTCCATTAAAATATGAGACCACCATCATACATGCAGTCTGCTATTTATCAAGTCATTGTTATGCTGCACATGGCTGTAATTAACTCCTTACTTAGAAAGTTCTAGGTAAAAGGTAAAATAAGGGATATTGAATGGATATTGAATTCCATTTGCCTTTCAAATCATCTTTCCCCCAATGTCAATCGCCCTAAGCAACTGGTCCTTCTTCTTCTGAGGCACATGGATTTTGGCCAGATCAGGGCTTAGATCCATCTTTAATCCCTTCTTCTTACTGACAGACACTGAGTCTCAAGGGAAGTTAAGTGGCTTGCCCTAAACTGGCTCCAATTTTTTTAGTGGGTTTACTTGTTCTATGACTGGAGTTTAGGACCAAAGTCTGAAATTTGTGAGTTTCACGCTTCATTGTAACCAGAAGAGTGGGTAAAATTCTTAAAAGAAATTAAGAAAAAAAATATAAAGCCAAGGATGGGACATTGGGAAACCTGCATTTAGAGGGCACAGTAAGTCACTTTATTGTCCCCAAATATAGCCTTCCCATTAAAACTCCGGGTGTCTACTTCTTAACGGTCACCCAATTGTGAGGAACATGACCAATAAATAACCACTCTTCAACTGGACCTAAATAAAAGACCCATTCATTTTTTTCTCTCATTCATGCAGCAAATTTTGACTGAATGTCTAGCATATATCAGAAACTATTCTAGCAGCTAAGGCTACATTAGTGTACCAATTTAAGTCTCTATTGATTGAGAATTTATCAGAACTACAGATTACATTTGTCATCTTGCAATATCTGAAAATTGGGAGATTTCCTACAACAAATTACTTATTCCCTACAAACCTCACTTTCCTCATCTCTTAAATGAGAACATTAAAACTAGACCAGCTATATCACATAGACTGCAGTAAGACTTGGGTGAAATGTTATCTATCAAGTACCTAGTATTAGGTCCATATTTGTAAATAATCACTAAGTGCTAATATGTAATTATGATTACACAGTACTCTAAAATCACAGTTTTCATTTCTGTATCCCTAAGAACTAAGTCTTATAAATAATCCTGTCAAAATGTCATACGTATATCTAATCATTCAGGTACAACCCTCATAATACTTGATTTTTGCTATTTTTGCATTCAACTCTGTAGTATACTCAATATTTTTCCTCACTTCAAGCAAAAACTATAGAATCATGGGCCTTGTATTTAAGATTTATATCTTGCCTAATACATATTAAATTTATAAGTAATTATTAAAATTGAAAAGTCCCAGTCATGTGACATAGCACCTAAAATAACTCTGGTATCACTGGAAGTACTCTGGATCTACTTTGGGAAACACTTCTCCATATGCTCAAATTTGCAGAGCTGATCTCAACGTCTAATTTGGTTTATTTAAATGAAACACATTTGGGAGAGTTCCCGAGTCTGCTATCCTCTCAGTCACTCCTGCTGCTCTCCTAAGACAGCCCCTCAGCATCTCTCTCCAACAGAACTGTCACAGTCGCCCAGCTCCTACCCTTAAAACCAGATCATGTCACTCCCCTACCCTGAATCCATCAATGAAATCCTCCCTCACTTAGAATAAATGCAAAGGCCAGACTGTACTCTACAAAAGCCCTACATGATTTGGTCCCTGCTTATCTTCCAGCATGTTTCCTATCACTCTTCCCAGCAGATATATGATTGCAGCCACAGTGAACAGTCAGGCAGCCTTTGCATCTGCTTACAGCACCCTTCCCAGATCATCACAGCTGGTTCCCTCATTTAGGAGGTCTTCTCTGAATACCAGCCCACTCCTCCATAGCAACCTGCCTGCTCACTTCACTGTGTTTTCTCCATAACACATACCAATACCAATCATTAAAATGAGCTATTCATGTTTACTATCTGTCAAGCCACATTAGACTGTAAGCTCTAGGAGCTTATATACTATATATTGCCTATATACAATACATTGTACCATATATTTTGTCTGTATTGTATACTACTATATTATTAATGCCTAAAATAGTATGCAAGATAATCAATACATATTTGTTGACTGAAGGCATAAGGAGGTGTACAAATGGTGGATAATGATAATGAGTATTCTTTGAAATATGTTTAGTATGAAGTTTCTCCAGGACTTGTAGAGTGGACAATAAGAAATGACATCCTGGAGTTTAGGAGAGAAGGAAGCAAAGAGCAAGAACATGCGAAAGCAAGAGTAAAGCTGCACAAACCCACCCACCAATGTCCACCAAATGCTGCTGAAGTACCGGCCCCAAAATATAGAATTAGTTGGAAACAGAATAGCACCCACAGATGAATATGGATAGAATTGAAAAATAATTACTTTCTTATACAAGAATGTGTGGAACTTAATTTGGTTAAAAAGAGGGGCATGGTATATAAGTAAATGAATAAAGCTTTAATGCAGCAATAGTTTCGTCAATATATCTCAACAGGCAAGGGATAAAAAGGAACAAATAAACAAATGGGACTACACCAAATTAAAAAGCTTCTGCTCAGCTAAAGAAAACAGCAAAATGAAAAGGGAACCAACTGTATGGGAAAATATTTGCTAATGAAACAACAGTCTGATCTCCAAAATATATAAAGAACTTATAAAACTTAACATCAGGGAGACAGCCCAATTAGAAAATGGGCAAAGGACCTGAACAGACACTTCTCCAAGGAGGACGTACAAACAACCCATACACATCTGAAAGGATGCTCAGCAGGACTAGCCATTAGAGAGATACAAATTAAAACCACAATAAAATACCACCTCACACCTGTCAAAATGGCCATCATCAATCAACAAATAGACAAACAACAAGTGCTGATGAGGAGTTAGAGGAAAAGGAACCCTGATGCACTGCTGGTGGAAATGCAGACGGGTGTAGCCACTGTAGAAAATAGTATGGAATTTCCTTCAAAAACTAAAAATGGAAGTACCTTTTGATCCAATGATTCCACTGCTTGGACTACACCCGAAGAACCCTGAAACACCAATTTAAAAGGACCTACACACCCCAATGTTCATAGCAGCACTATTTATAATAGCCAAGTGCTGGAAACAGCCTAAGTGCCCATCAGTAAATGAGTGGATAAAAAAACTGTGGTACATTTACACAATGGAATACTACACAGCAGAAAGAAACAAGGAACTCCTACTCTTCACAATGGCATGGATGGAAATGGAGAATATTATGCTAAGTAAAATAGGCCTGGAGGAAAAAGACAAGTATCACATGACCTCACTTATAGGTGGAACATAATGAACAAAACAAATAAGCAAAATCGAACCAAAGACAAGAAAATAAGGAACAAACTGGTAGTGACCAGCAGGGACAGGGGAGAAGGATAATGGTGGGAAGAAGGGGAAGAGTCTAGTCAAGGAACAAGTATAAAGGACCTACTGACATGGACAACAGGGTGGGTATTGACTAGGAGTGTGGATGTGAACAGGACAGGGGAGAGCAATGTGGGGGATGAAAAGGGACAAATGTAATGAAACACCAATAAAAAAAGAGAAAGAAAAAGAAAAAATAAAGCTTTTAAAAACAAGTGGTAAAAACTGGGCAGAATTGGTTGGTTTTTTTGTTTTTCAGCCCAGTCTATAAAAGTGCTAATGAACAGTAAAACTGCCAAAACAAGCTACTAAGATAGAGGAAAAAGTATGAAACAGCAGCTAGGAGGTTGAGGCCCCAATTCATGGCCTCCCTATATCTGTACCCTTTCTTTGTATTCCTTCGCTCTGACCCTGAGTTCCACCATGACTTGCTTTGGCCAGTGGGATACTTAAAAATATAACACAAATAGAGCTTGGAAAATCACATATGTGTTACCACCTACCCTCTTGTACCATTGAGTGTGTCTATTTTTGGACCCCAACCATGAGAACATGTCTGGACTCACCTGCTGGAAGGATGAGAACAGGGGTGAGAAACATGGGCGGGGGGTGGGGTGGGGGTACTGACACCTACCCACCAATAAATGAGTAAGAACAGCTAAAATCACCAGGATCTGGCTGAGATCCTGAATTCCCCTAGCTATCCAGTAGACACATGACAATCATACATAATTGTCATTTGAAGATACTATGTTTTGTAGTAATTTGTTACACAGTAAGTGCTAATGAATATAACTTGGACAACAACTAAGAGATTAAAAGTAAAGTTTGAGGTTTCTCTAAATTCAAATTTTAAAACATTTTCTCTAAAAGTCGAAAGAATTAAAATGACAAACTACCTCAGCAGAAGGGGTATTACTTTTCAGGATAAAGTTTTTAAAATCATTTGAAAACAAGATTATGTGGAAATATGGTCAACATAATTGCAATTCAAAGCTGAACTATTAAGATCTCTGTCAGTTATAAAAGTGGGATGATCCTTTACAAATATAAATATCTTACAGCCAGTAGACTGTTGGTTTTCTTTGTGGGTTCCAATAAAAACAAAATAGAACATATGTTCCCTTCATTTTTCAGTAATTCTACCCAGCCTCATCACAGGGGACTTCTGATTTCCACAGCACTAAGAGTCTATTTTCAATAAAGGAAACTATTTCTTCTTTCATCTTGAAAAAATTAAACACTTTCCTGTCCACTAACCAAATTCACTTCAAGACCTGTAGCTAAAATAAACCAACAAGAACTTGCTTCTATTTGGACTTCTATACTGACATAAGCAGTATCTTCTTCCTCTTCCAAGGTTATCCTTCTTTCTTTCTTCTTTGCATATACATCATATTTCCCAGAGGTCTGTATTAGTGTAAATGCTCAGATTAGAGAAGTAAATTATGAAGCAGGCACCAGAGGTTACATATGCAGTTAGAAGAGGCTTTCACACCTAACATCCTTCACACTCACAGCTGCCTACCAAGACCACAATTTTAGTTCATGCAGAATCCTTTTTGTATTCTGTTCCATAAACATGTAGGTCTTTGTAAGAGAAGAAGCCAGACCAAATGGAGAACATTATTAAGGACACAAATAATAATATGCATTTGTGAATACTCTTCTATGCTCTTCCATATGGTGTGTCTTAGCTCACTGGAGCTGCTGTAACAAAATGCCATAGACTGTATGGCTTACAAATAACAGAAATTTTTCCCACAGTCCTGGAGTCTGGATGTATGAGATTAGGGTGCTAGCATAGTTGGGTGAAAGCTCCCTCTTCCAGTGTGTGGACTTCTCACTTCAAATGGTAGAAAGGGCTTGGGGGTTCTGTGGCATCCCTTTCATGTGGTGCTAACCCCATTAAGGCTCTGCCCTCATGACCTAATCATCTCTCAAAGGGCCCACTTCCTAATTCCATAATATTGAACATCAAGACTTCAACATAGGAATTTGGGGGGTACACAGATTTAGCCTATAGCAGGTGGTGAGCAGAACCAGAATACTTGTCTCCCTTTTCGCAGTCAAGGAAGTAACTTCTCTTCTGTAATGTAACTAAATCAGAATTGAAACCCAAATACAACCCAAATTGAAAACCAAAATTGAAACTCTTCTCTAGGCTATGTTTCTGAATAATACAGTGTTGAAAAACTGAAAACAATTTTTTTTCACAGAAGAGATTAAGAACAAAGAGACATGTAAGAAGAAAAATAAAGAAGTGATAGGTATATGTGAGAAAAAGAGGCATTTAAATTTACACTGTATGACTGTTTTAGAAAACCATGTCCTAACTGGTAGTATTTCTAGAATATGCTACAGAACACAGTAGAAAGATACATAATTATACATATTATGTACTGATAACAGCAGAGCAACAAATGCCAAAGTGAGGATTCCCACATAACTTTGCTTGACAATCATATTTTCACCTCCTCTTTATGTTCTAAATGTGCTATTGCGAGCTGTTTTTCTTCATCTAACATAAGCTACTGCAAGAAATTCTTGTTTATCCAAAATATATTTAGCAGAGGCACATAACAGATAATTGAATATTCAGGTTAACCGAGATTGCAATAGTAACATCTCACTTAGTTCAGACTCTGCCCAAGTTTAAAGCTCTAGAACAGGGTTTGGTGAACTTTTTCTGTAAAAGGTAAGATAGTAAATACTTTAGGCTTTGCAAACCATACGGTCTCTGCAGCAACTACTCAACTCCATCCATCCAGTGTAACAGCGACTACAGATAACATGTAAACAAGAGAGCATGACCTTTCTCAATAAAACTTTATTTACACAAACATATTTGGACCATTGGCAGTGGTGTGCTAATTCCTGTTCTAAAACACAGCCTTCACCTAGAAGAAAGAAAAAAAAATGCACTCATGTTTTTCTGTACTCTGAGAGAAGAGCTGACACCCTGACTGGATGCCTCTTCTCTCACTGTATACACAATTTTTTTTTTAAACTGGGCTATTTATTTGTTTACAACATATTGCAAAAGTGAAGCAGGGATTTCAGTTCAATGCAGAGAAGCTAGCAGGGGCCAGCAGAGTGAAGGCCAAAGCCTTGGAAGATAGGCAGGGGCCTGCAGTAACGGAGCAGGCTGCACCAGATGGTTCAGTGGCAAAACAGCCTAAAGAAACCCCTTCATATCGTTGTAATCATTTCAATATCTCCTGACTCAGTATCACTCACTTATAGCAAAGTTCCATTTTGGATGGCCATAATGATGATTCTGAATTTTCATGTGTATCATCAAAGGAAAAATTATATTTCATTTCCTTAAGACAGAAGAAACAGACACATAGGATCCACTTTAGAAAAACCCTTGAAAATTGACTACTAGAAGCTTTGTAACTGACTGAATAAACCTCAGTTGTCTAGAATACATGTTTCATGAAACAATCAATTTCCTAGATAATAATAAAGGAAGATATGCATTTATAATGGCACTTATATTGAGTCATGTATCATTTCAGGTGTTTTATATATGTTAATTTATTTGATGTACACAACAACCCAACCAGGTAGGTACTATTATTATCCCATTTTCCAAATAAGAAAATTGAGGTGTAGGGAGATTAAATGTCATTCCCAGAATAACATAGCTACTAAATGGCAGAGCTGAGATCTGAATCCAGGCTCTCTGGCCCCAGACAACATTTTTTTTTCAAATACTACACCATGCCAAGGCATTACTCTTAACAACATATGTGGTATGCTTTATGGCAAAAACCATAAATAGGATAAGATATATGTACAAACTCTACTAAATATAATATAGTTTTCAGAATCTAATGATTGCGACATGTTAGCATTTTTCAATGCCTCAGATTAAAGACTGTATCTTATTATCTTTGTTCAGTTCCACCAAAACCAAAAGACAGTTGGGATGTTAGATTGCAGAGATTTTATTCTTTTCAGGGTTGCACGTACATTGTTTTTGGAATATCCAGGGAAATAAACAAATAAAATCATGGGGAGATTCTCTGTAGACGTTCCTAGTTCAATCAGATAAATATGAGAATGTAAAATGAGTTAATGTTTCTATTTCTTAAGTCAGTATATGAAAATTTAAATTTTTTTTATATTCTTTTTTTAAGATTTTATTATTTAGAGAGATGGGAAGGAAGAGAAGCAGAGAGAGAGAGAGAGAGAGAGAGAGAGAGAGAGAGAGAGAGATCAATGTATGGTGTCCTTTTACCTGCCTCTAGCTACGGACCTGGCTGGAGACCTGGCTTGCAACCTGGTTATGTGCCCTGGCTGGGAATTGAACCAGTGACCTTTGGGTTCACAGGCTGGCACCTTATCCACTGAGCCACCAGCCAGGGCCCTGTTTTATTTATTTCTTAAATAGCTTAATTGTTAGTTTGGCTTATATGGAAGGAAAATAATCTGGTTGTTAAAATAACTAAGGTTACTATTGGCTAATCACCCAACAAAAATATTTAACACTAATATGTATATCCAGACTGAAAGACTAAAGTCATTTTATGATGTTTTATAAAAGTTTATGGAGAGATTTTTTAAATAGCAATGATCTGAAAAAATATTTTTGGTTACTTAGTAGGCATCTATGTTCTTTTTTATGATATGAATATTTTTGCTAATCTCTGAAAGTTCATAGTGGAGAGAAATCTTGTCGCCTCTAGAAAATAGAGACTATGAACCAAGCTTTGTTAGTTCCGCTTTTTGCTCAACTCCATGCCAGAAACAATTCTCCAAAAGCTATGCACTCTCTTCACAGCAGTTATCCCCAATCCTAAATCAACATTCACTGAAAAACATAAAATACTCCAGGAACTAGAAGGGGCAGATAAGTTTTGAAAAGTCATTTATCTTTGTTGTCAGTTTTTCATTTTTTCCCCATCCTTTTCTAAAACTACAAAGCAAGGAATGCGAGTGCCTGATGTAGAATAGAATGGGCTAGGTGGAGAAAGAAAAACATGCCATTACGACTTACTTTGTTAGTAAGTGGTACATACTCACTAGCATAAATAGGACATACACATTAAATCAATAGTAATCTCTATAATCATAATTTTCAATTATATTTAAGCAGCTTTGGAAAAGTATTGACACAGGATTAAGAATTATAACTAAAATCATATTCCTTATTTTTTCCAGATGACAAAGATTATAATTTTTACTTAGTGGTTGTAAGGCCTACATTCTATGTACACATATTAGAGAACAGAAAGAAAAGGGAAGAAATTAAAGAAAATGAAGAAAGGGGAGAGAAGATGAGAAAAGGACTAAAAATTAAATTAAAAAAAAAAAAAAAAGGTATGGCAGAAATTGGTTGGTTACTCACCAAACCAACTTCCTATTTTCCGAGGCACAAACAGGACTACCAGCCCTAGCCTCTTTTCAACTAGCCTGGGGCCATGTAACCAAACTTGGCCAAAAAAAATGTGAGCAATCCGCTGTGCATTTCCCCCTTTGCCAAAGCACAAGGACCTGGGGACTGGTGGTAATGAGGTGATGACAAGAACACCACTTGAATGAGAGGAGTATACCCATCAGAAATATCCATTTTAGACCTGGCTGCTGGCTCAGTAGATAAGGCACCGGCCTGCAAATCCAAAGGTCACTGGTTTGATTCCCAGCCAGGGCACATGACTAGGTTGCAGCCAGGTCCATAGCTGGAGGCAGGTGAAAGGCAACCATACAGTGATGCTTCTCTCCCTTTCTTCCTCCCTCCCTGCCCTTCTCTCTAAAAAATACTGAATAAAAAAAAAAATTAAGAATACCCATTTTAGGAAATCGCCACAGCTACTATGGAAAACAGTATGGAGGTTCCTAAAAAAAAATTAAATTAAAATCCCACTTCTCGGTACATATCTGAAGAAAAAGAAATCCCTATCTTCACGAAATATTGCAATGTTATTCACAATAGCCTAGACATGAAATAACCTAAATGTCTATTGATAGATAAATGGGTAAAGAAAATGTCACACACGTAGATACACACACAGAGAAACAGTGAGGTATTATTCAGACATAAAAAAGGCAGCAATCCTGCCATTTGTGGCAACATGGATGAACCTTAATGGCATTATGCTAGGTGAAATAAGTTATGCAGAGAAAAAAATATTGTATAATCTAACTTATATGTGGAAGATAAAAATGATAAATTCATAGAATTAGAGTAGAATGGTGGTTGCCAGGGGTTGGAGATTGAGTAACAGGAGAGACATTGGTCAGAGTGAAAACTTTCAGTTATAAGGTGAATAAATTATAGCAATCTGATGTAGAGAATAGTGATTGTAGTAAATAATAATGTACTATGTACTTTAAATTTACTAAGAGAGCAAATCATAAATGTTCTCAGTGCAAAAAGAGAAATACATGATATGACACAGGCATTAGAAAACAATATGGTATCAATTTGTAATGTGTAAGTGTATCAAATCAACATGTTGTGCACCCTAAACTTACACAATGTTACATGTCAATTATATCTCAGTAAAGCTTGGGGGAATAATGAAGTTAAAAAACATTCTTTTGTTACAATTTTAAATTACTGAATACTTTAATACAATTACCAAAGGCATAAAGAAAGAGTCAGGACAATAGTCCTAGATAGTAATATTCAAACTGTACTACAAATGAAAGTCCTTCATTTCTAGAAGGTTCCTTCATACGTTGCTGGATGGGAGAGGATCTATTTCATTTATTTTGTTTTGCTTATTATGGCTTCCTCTAGTATGATTTCATCTTGAAAGAAAAAAATGTACTATAGGTGCTAGAACTTCTTTCAACTAACCAGGATCACTATTTCCGAATAGTGATGATCAAATTCTTAACAACGGGGCTCTCAAGTTGCTAAAATGTAGGACACAGCTACAACCAACATTCCAAAAATGCATGATGATCTTCAAAAGAAGAACCAGTTAAAAGTTTGAGGTTCACAACCACAACTGAACTTTATTCATCATTCACAAAGTCATTTTGACCATTCTTTTCATTCCTCGCATGAAAAGCCCTAAAAATAAGCATCACCTTAAAACCCACATAATTATTTCCATTAGTGATATTTCACAGAGCCAAGACAGGAATAAAAAAATCTAAGAGGAGAGTATAAGGGGGAGAATGGTAATGGAAAATATATAATAAAACTAAACTATTAAAAGATTGTTTTTAAATCTTAAGAACATCAGCCTGAATATTTGAAGTCATTTTTTCCTGTGAGAAAACTTCATCATTAACAGCTCTAAATGTATGTACATAGACGATGAAGGAATACTTATCTGACTTTTGGCTTAGTGCTGTATCTAAGTGAAGGAAAAGTCACAACACAAGCTTAACCAAGAAAATCCATCCTGTCTGAGGGAAACAGACATAGCTTTGAAAGATAATCAAACTAATCAATAAGAAATGTATATGATACTTTTATTTTAAAAATTGATCATTTATACTTTTGTTAATATGCTGAAAATAGCTGTCGTAAGTACCATTTATATGGCACTTAAAAGTTTACTAAATGTTTTCACATAAGCTACCACATTTACTTGCCACGGTAACTTCACTGGTATTTTCAACACTTAAGTAATCGAAAGGTAAGGACTGAGGCTCTAACAGCCTTTGTAATTTTTCAAAACCAAATAGTGAAGACTTACTTTGCTTTATAAAACATGAATCCATTACTGGGAATGTGCCTTTAGAAGTAAAGGGAGCTATGAGCTTCTATGGTAACAATAGGTGTACATTCCAATATATAAAAAATTAAGATGTTTTTTCACAAGCTCTTTCTCAATATGCTGCTAATATTCACTAATACAGTAAAATACTGGGACATGTATCATTATTTTCATTTAACATAGAGACTGAGGCTTAGAAAAATATATAATGGCCTAGGCATAATCTCATTAAACAATAGTAATTACTAAGCCATTCCGCTTCTTGAAATTGGAAATTAAAGAAACACAATTTTGGCTAGTGATTAATATAATAGGATCTTATATCACCTGTATACATTATTTAATTAAAATATAATAATTATATTTTTAATACTTTATTTATTATTTTTAGAGAGAGGAGAAAGGGGACAGGCAGAGAGAGAAACATCAATGTATGGTTGCCTTTCACCTGCCTCCAGCTACAGAACTAGCTGGAGACCTGGCTTGCAACCTATATAATAATTATTTTTAAATCAAATGCAAGCTCCTCCTCCACCAATAGGTAATGTCAATCTCCCAAAAAGAGAGAGATAAAAAATGTAAAGCATTCAACTCTGTGGTGATGTGGCAGGGTGTGGTAGGGTATGGAGGGGTAGTTTTATTTGTTTTGCTCTGTTTTCTTTAAAACATGCTCAAGGTAAGACAACAACTCTTTTGAAAATGCTAACTAAAAATAATTAAATTGGGGGGGACAGGATTAAGCAATAAGATTAATCCATTATACTTGTATATAATGCTGGAAAAAATGTCTTGAAGAACAGTGAGTCTTTCCAAAAGCAAAATTCACCAAATAAAACATTGGAAAATGTAATTCAACCAAGAAATAATATTTTTTTCTATGTGGACTTATGTCATTGCTTTAGTAGGTAGTGTTAATAGTTTCCAAATGCCAATATGTATTCATGGACACTTTGCAGGCTCATGATGTAATACATTCCTTTTTGAATACATCTTATGTCAAATCCATCTGTCTAAGAAATATATGCATAGTTTTATAGAACCTTATCTGCAAAAGACCTTCCACGGTCAGACAAAATGGCTTCACAAAATAAAGGGAAGTAGAAAAAAGAAAGACCAGTTCTTTTTAAGATACTTCCTTCTCAAACAGCACCTTTCCCCCCAGCTCTCTGTCCACTGGGCACCTGGTATTGCCCTATTCTTGCTTTTCAATTTTCTTAATATCTTGCCTATTCACAAGAAAGAGATACAACCCTGACATGTCAGGGAGAACTAAAAAGATAAAGGTTCTGGACGAAGTAGCAATGCTGATGTTAACATTCCTAGTATTCACCCACCAGAATTTCCCTTAGCCCTAAACCCCTGGTTCTAAACACCTTCTGAAATTTATGGGTAGCTTATTAACTAACATTTGATAAGAAAATGTGGTCATTCTCATTTAATTCATCTCAATAAGACCCCAAGTTAACATAAAGAATGAAAACAGGAAAAGATGCAAGGGAAGGTAATTGCTAAATCGAAAAATAGATACCAACTGTATGACAAGAAGAGGAACCTGGTTAGAAGTCAAAAGCTAGTTCAGACAAAGCAGACAAACCACCCCTACCACTTCTGACTCCACATGGGCCTTGAATCCTCTTCAGGGATGAGATTACATTCCTTTTACAGATGCACCACTTTCTCCTACTGATACTATAGAGTTAGGCATGTAGAACAACGGGTGCATCAACTATGACGATTGGTGTCTACAGCTATGGAAACGATACATGAACTCACTTTTCTACCTCAAAAAAGGGCTCACACCATTTATTCATAAAGGAAATGTGTTTCCTCAAAGAATATATTACAATTACTTTTCTTTAAAACTAGTATTTACCCTGGCTGGCGGCACAGTGGATAAGGCGCTGACCTGTGAATCCAAAGGTCACCCGTTCGATTCCCCAGCCAGGACACATAACAAGGTTGCAAGCCAGGTCTCCAGCCAGGTTTGTAGCTGGAGGCAGGTGAAAGGCAACTGTACACTAATGTCTCTCTCCCTCTCTGCCGCTCTCCCTTTCCCCTCTCTCTAAAAATAATCAATAAAATCTTTTTTTAAAAAAAACCTGTATTTATATACTACAAGTTGATACAGAATTCAATGTTAATCATTTTTCCTTCATTTTACAATTCTCGTCCATGGGTGTAATCTGTAATGAAGCCATATTTTTATTTTTTAACAACAAAACTTTACATTTCCAGTATGATCTAAACATAAAATTTTGCAAAACCACAACTAATACTTCTCTTCCAGAGAAATTATATAAGTGAAGTAGGTGCAACCAAAAATAAACTGCTCTGGAGTATATAAATAATATTTTTATAGGAATTGCCAAATAATTATTACAGCTATTAGAAGTTTGTATATGCCACAGGAA
>PVIW01006599.1:47590-84781 GCA_004026585.1 Noctilio leporinus
GTACACCTATGTTCATAGCAGCACTATTTACAATAGCCAAGTGCTGGAAACAGCCTAAGTGCCCATCAGTGGATGATTGGATCAAAAAACTTTGGTACATTTACACAATGGAATTCTATATAGCAGAAAGAAAGAAGGAACTTGTACCCTTTGCAACAACATGGATGGAACTGGAGAGTATTATGCTTAGTGAAATAAGACAGTCAGTGAAGGACAAATACCATATGATCTCACCCATTAGAGAACAATAATGAACAAAACTAACAACAAGCAAAACAGAACCAAATATATGAATACAGTGAATAGGCCTTCAGTGGTCAGGGGGAAGGGCATTAGGGGGAGGGGGAAGAAAGAGGAAAGGAAGGGAGCAGTTTAGACAAGAACCTAGTATAAAGGAACCATGGACATGGACAACAGGTGGGATTGACTTTGGGGGTAACGGGTGGATGGGGAGAGGGACAGAGGGGAACAAAAAGGGGATGGATGTAATACAACAACAATAAAATTTAAAAAAAAAAAAAAAAGACAAATAACCAGTTGGAAAATTTGGGGACATTTTCAGTTTAGCAAAAAATGCTTTAAAAATGAAATCTGGGGCACTTTCTGCATGATCCCAAATAAAGTCAAATGTTAAGGTTTAATAGTCTCTTAGACTTTTTACTAGCTAGAGAATCAGCTTTGGTCTTTCTCAACAAGTTGGTCAAGAAATGCAAGGAAGCCCACCATGGCTGCTAGAAATTATTGCATACATGGAAGCTTTACGGAGGTGCCCGTCAAGGAGCTGCAGAAGCCACGTCTCATTGCTCTAATTATCCTGTTCCTGGCAGAGGAATGAATAGGAAGGAGGTCTTGGATTCGGGAATAGGTAATTATCTTCCCTTTCCCCCTAAGCTGCTTCAGCTGCAGGGTGGGCATGAAGTCTTTCTGGAGGGCCCATTTGTGCCACAGAAGTTCTGCAGCCTCACTGTAGTCCTGACCTATCTGTGACTGACAGGACAGGTGCTCGGCACTGGACATTCACAAAAGAGGAAGAGGAAGATGGATGGACTAGAAATTTTAGAAAATGATGTGCTAGAGGCTTACCTTCAGAACTGTGATACCAATCCAGTTTGTCTTTAGCCTCTTTCCCATTATTTCACCTCTGCCTGCCTCCTCCAAATAGTTCCCCTATGCTCCCCAGCTTTTTCCACCAAAGCAGCCCACAAGGGGGCCAGTCCTCCGTCACATGAATCATTTGCATGCCAACCCACAAACAGCCTGGTGAAAGTAGTCTGTGCCAATACGATTAAATGTTCCTCTTATCTTCCAAGTGCCACCTCATTTTAACAAGGACCTCCTAAAAATAGAACGGAACCAAACAAACAACCACATGAAATAATTTAGGCCCCTTTGACCATGACGGCAAAGACACACAGAAGATAAGTAGGGCTTTCCGAACCGTGGGGACCACACCAGCACATCAGCCACCTTCTCCTGTCATGAGTGGGCCTGCCCTACACGCACAGCCCTGAGCTGTTTTCACTCCTCCACACACGGCCACCACATGTATCTGGGCAGTGCACAGCCCACCAACTCACACCAGACTCTGGCCCCAGGGTCTTTCTTCTCTATAGCCAAAGAACAGACAGCATCAATCAAGAAAAAATTTCTCACTATTAACCCTCCTACAATAGAGGTAAATACTTGGTACCTCAAAAGCAGTTTGGCTATGGAGACATGTTTGTAATCATCAGCAACTAAGAGAGGTGAAGGTTGCTCCATGTCTCAGAGTCCATAGGATTTTTTTTTTCTTTTGGCCTATGAAGTTAAGCACAGATCAGAGTGCAAGGACAGCAGACAAGCGGCTGAGTCCTATGAGCAACATCAAATCTTGAACTTCATGTGTGTCAGGATTACTAAAGCTGATTGTCAAAATGGTAGAGCCCTGACTCCTACCACAAGACACTAATCCTATAGGTTTGGAATGGGGCCTAGGAATCTACATTTTTCTTTTTTTCTTTTTTAAAGAAATATTTTATTGTTTATGCTATTACAGTGGTCCCAGTATTTTCCCCTTTTCCCTCCTTCACCCCGCACCCCCCTCACTCCTTCAGGCAATCCCCCACGCTGCTGTCCACATCCATGAGTCATGCATATGTTCTTTGACTAATCTATTCCCTATGTTGTACTTTATATCCCCACGACTATAACTATCAATTTGTACTTCTTGATCCCTTCACCTTTTTCACCCATCTCCCTGAGCCCCTCCTATCTAGCAACCATCAAAACATTCTCCATATCTATGATTCCTTCTCTGTTCTGTTTGTTCATTTATTTTGTTGCTTTTTTTTTAATTCAGTTGTTGATAGATATGTATTTAGTGCCATTTTATTATCATCTTTGATATCTTTGCTAGGTAATCTTGATTACAGGTCCTTGCTTTTCATCACTTTGAATATTTCTTGCTACTCGAAAATGAGTTCTGTGATATATTTCACAAAAATGGCATTCCAGAGTAAAATAAGTTTTAAAGAAAAAAAAAAAAACAAAAACTGCTTAACTTACTACAATATATCTAAAATATTATCATATACTATATAATTATATAAGCTACTGACATTTAAAATTTTTGTATTAATGCTTCAAAATCTAGTATGTACCTTATAGTATTTTTCAATTTGAACTAGCCACATTTTAAGTGGCTACCATATTGAACACTGCAGATTGAAAGAACAAAGAAGACTAAATCTTTTGGAAATGAAAATAGTTTATTTATTTATATTTATTTTTTTAGCTCAGGATAAGTCTGCCTATAACCAAGCAAATGTAGGCAGGACCTAAGAAAGATAATTATGAAACAAGATTTTTTCAGAGACATGAAATGAAAGAAACTAGACCAAAACATTTCTAATAGAAATTTTTGGAAGGCAATTAATTAAATGATGTTATTAGACACTGTCACAGGAATCAAAATATTTTTCTAGTGTAATATTTGTAGAAATATGTATGTGTATATATGTATTTGTGCATGTGTTTGATAATATTGTAATTGATATTAATTTAAAAAGTAATTTTTAAACAACTAAATTAACATAAGCAATTTGAAATAATGAGAAAAGAAAGCTTTGTATTAATATGATTTGAGAGGCTGACAGAAGGCAGTAATTAAATGGTGAATTTAATTTGGATTTGAAAAAAAAGGAAGTACACATTGGTGATTACAGAATAGACAGGGGGATATTAAGAAGAATAAAGGAAATAAAGAAGCCAAAGAACTTACATGCATGAGCTAAGGGGCGCATTGCTGGAAGAAATGTGGGGTCATGGGTAGAGGGGGACAAAAGGGGAGTAATTGGGACAATAGTAATAGCAAAATCAATAAAAATATATTCAAAAAAAAATAATTAAAATGCCAAATGTTAAAGATATATAGTTTCTTAAAAGCAGCAAGAGAAAAGAAGTTAGTTACCTACAAGGGAACTCCCATAAGATTGTCAGCTGATTTCTCAAAAGGAATCTACATTTTTCACTGGCACCTCTGCTGCTTATAAAGCCAGCTTTGCATGGAATATTTCTTGAGAAAGATAAAGATACTGCATGCAAACCACTTAACACTCACTAGCTATAATTATTATGAATCATTATCCGTCCCAACTTTATATACCCTACTTAGACTTGACCTTTTGCTAAGTGCAAAATGCACATGGGTGTGGCAGTGTGGTAGAAAGCCAGGATCTGGTTTAGTGCAAGGAAAGGAAAATGAAAAGAGGGATACAGGACAAAGACAGCCTAATTCGTGTCCCTCTAATCATCTGTGAGCCTTTGATGAAAATTCTTGAGCTCATACTACCACCCCCCATTCCAAGTAGGATCAACTACTTGGAAAAGCTAAAGCAGAAATACTTGAAATAACTGCGTATGGACCAGAAATTTCCAAAGTAAGAACACTCAGAATATTGGCATTTTCATTTTTCTGCTACAGACATCCCAAACAATACAAGGTTACTTGTTTTGTGTGCAAAACAGGCCCCAAGTTATGAGGGAGTTTTTTCAATGGCTGAGTCCACCAACATGAGCATAATATAGAAGCAAATCCCAAACCTGATTGGCTGCTGTGCCACTGTACATCTTGGCTATTTTCCTCTGCAGCTGATGTGGGGCCTCCACAGGTGGCTGGAGCTAACAGTGTCCACTTACCATTTGGGATTACTCCTCATAATAAATAGGATGGCCCTTCAGGAAATCTTCTGTTTAATTTGCATGCTCCAGAGTACAGGACAAAGCTCTGTTGTTTAAGAGCATAAATAACAAAAGCTTTGTTCTTTCAAACCAAGAAGGAAACTGTAGATCTATCCAAAATCATTTGGTCTTAAACCATGTAAGGAGGACAAGAATGAAATATTATTTTAGGCTGTCCAACAGCATCAGTCACTCAATCTCCTCTCCTGGCTTCAGAAAACAATGACTCAACATGGCCTTTTTCTGACAGGCTGCAGCCTTAAGAAAATACTTTCCTGTGTTTAAATCAATGGAAGCTATTCAAAGCCCACTTAGCTTTCTCTCTTTGAAGCTGAGGCATAGGAACACAGCTGTTTGTATTCATATAATGAAAGGAAAATAGAAACTGTGAATGATAAAAAAAAATCAAAGTATTTTCTTACTCCACACCAGGTGCTTGACATTTGTTTTATTGCTCGATTTCCTCAGTGCCCTCTAAAAGGTTGACTTTATTACCCCCATTTTTACCAAGTAAGAGAAGTTAAATGTTTCCCTAAGAATACAGTTAACAAGTGGCAGCGCCTCAAGTTAAATAAGAAAGTAAAAGTAGCCTCAAATTCTACATGTTAGGATCTCAAATGAAAACTCTTCCCATTTTCTATTAACATAATTTTATATGTGATCCTCTCATCTTATAATTTGCTTTGTATCACTAAATATGTCTCCATACCACATCACCATTTTTATTGGCTACACAGGATTTCTTGGTATTTATCATAATTGACTATGCCAGTTCCCGACTGATGACCACTGGAGTTTTTCTTTTTTCAGTTTTCCCTATCAATATGCTTTCGTAAAAATATTTTTATATACATGTAGTTATGTCCTTACAATAAGTCCTACACTGAAAATTGCAAAGAGACTCTACATTTTACATTTTAGTACCTATCACCCAACTGTCAGATAAGCTACCTGATATGCTCATTTCTTTACATCCACAGGCATACCAGGTTTAACCAACCATTATCATTTCTGCCAAAATGTTAATGGGGAGATGATAATGGTGTTATGTTTATTTTCATTTATTTCATCTTTGGGGCAGTTAGACATCTTTTTCAGTGTGTTAGCATTCACCATTTTTCCAGAAATTAATTATCCTTATTCTTTTTCTACTTTTCTATAAGAATCTGACTCCAAAATTCATTGCAAATGCTTTCCCCTGACTCCTGCTGCTTTCTCATTGTCTGTACTGATGCATCAGAGACTTTGATCTCCAGCCCAGAAAAGTTTGGCAACATATTGCCAGGGTGATTACTCAACTTCCATAAAACATGTTCCAAGAAGAAAAACTAGTTAAGTCTAAAAAACAGAAAATAATAAACTTCTCAACTGTCTGCTTCAGGAATAGGTCATCCTCTGACTTTATCAGCAATTGTTTATCTCATAAGAAACAATGATCCATTCAAATTTAACCTCATTCTTTCTCAAAGAGAAATTTGGATAATGGAAGAAATACCAAGAACAGTTTGAAGGAACATCCCCAGAACCAAAGGTGAAAAGGAGGGAGGACACCCACACACATATTTCCATACCCTGGGCAGTAATAGATCACAGAGTCAGATTGTTTGTGCTGAGACCCAGATTAAAGATGCCCTCACTCCAAGGAAACTGACTTGGCTGAAATCAAATGGCCAATGGCAGTCCCTTGACTCCCTGAGCAGAGCTCATTACACTAGAGGACACTAACCAGAAGTAAAACATAGCCCAAAATAAGTCACCAGCACTTGAAACACTAATTCTGCTTCCCACAGTTCCCTGATCATATTGAAAGGCATTACGGCAAGTGTGCTGTTATACCAGGCCCAGGAGCAGGTGTACAGGGACCCTGGACACATGCTTGGCTAACACCTTGCTAGCATTGGGCAGCATGCTGACTAGCTGTGGCCAGAGGGTACAGGGACGATATTAAGTTCCCCTCTTGTTTCTGTACTCAGGAAATAATATAACCAAATCAAACAACAAAATAGGGCTGCTGTCCAGCTTTTGTGGTTACCAGCTTTTTCCTTATAAAAAGCATTTACATAATTAGCTTAGTTTGCTCATTCCTATCTGTCCAGACGCAGCTAAATCCAGACTCTGAGCCAAAGTAAGCCAAACTTGGCCATTAGCGGTCCCGTTCTCCCAGATGGGCTTCTGCTTTATCTGAACAGAGACCCAAAGGTGACCAAAATATCTGACAGGTGAACTCGACAAGGGCTGCCTGGTCCCATCTCACCAGCAGAAAAAGGAATGGGTCAGTGATGTCACATTCATTCCACTTCAATGACAAAGACAAGCAGCCAGCCAGCCAGCTATCCAGTGGCATTGGCATCTTCTCTATAGTACTCATGCTGGTTCAATCAGGCAACACCTACCAACCCTAAATAAAGACTATACAGGGTGTGGCAAAATAGGGTTATAGTAGTGAGTATGCAAAACAGAGTTTATCCTCGTGCCATTATTTATTATTGTATTATTTTCCATATGAGCAACTGTCAACCTACTTTTGCCCCGCCCTGTGTTTCACCGAACACAGATCCTTAGTAAGGCCTAGAAAGGCAGCCTCCTCCAACTTTTCTCAATTCAAAAGCATTTTTCTTAACTCTTTAGGCATCATGTAGTGTAACTAAATAAATAGTTCACACTGAGACTTAAAGAGTAACTGGATAAGCAGACCTGGGAAAACAGCCTAGAATTCAACAGTGATGACTATCTTGTGCCAAGAGAGACACACATGCATAATACTATTTAATCCTCACAACAACGCTCCAAGGTGAGTTTTTTTAATATGCACTTCATGCATAAGGAAGCAAAGAAAACAATAAGAAACATCTCATTTCTGTACTCAGCTGATAACGTCTACATAATTTCATGAACTTTCATTGTGACTTTGAGCAGTTCTCCCAAAAGACTGAGGGAAAAGAATGGAGGAGTCTATCTCAAATGTTAACCTGTCTTCAAAGTTCATTCCTGGCTGCTAGACCAACTGGTTCCCCTTAGCTTCTTCCCTGGGGAGAAAAAAAAGTGACCTCATGCTGGTGGCTCTCTTTGGGAATATGATGTTTCCTACACACAAACACACAGACACAAAAAATCTTTCCAAATTTAGTACTTATTTTAGGAGAGCTGTATAGATTCCCGGCCATCTTCACACAGGAAGTTTGATACTCCTGAATCAAAGATAGACTCAAGTAAATTTTGGCAACCCCTTGAGTCATTAAAGACTCAAAAAGTAAACAAAGAATAAGATGGAGGAAATCACATTGGTCCAGAACATGTGTAAACACATCAATTTTCAGCAGAGATTTGCTGATCCCTATGATATATTTCTCTTATTTCTTTTCAAATATCCTATCAACCCACATAGTTCCTGAGGTCTTTATTTGCTGGCTCTGAAGACTGAACTACATACAGTCAAATTTTGTTTCTTCATACATTCATTCAGTTGGGATGAACAGATTTGTTTCTATTTTGTTTTCTTCAAAAAGAATCCATCGCTGGTTTGATTCCCAGCCAGGGCACATAACGAGGTTGCAAGCCAGGTCTCCAGCCAGGTCTGTAGCTGGAGGCAGGTGAAAGGCAAACATACATTGATGTCTCTCTCCCTCTCTTCCTTCCCCTCTCTCTAAAAAATAATAAATATTTTTTTTAAAGAATCCAAAAAAACGCCCTGATATATAACACCATGGATGGAAGTGCCACTACTTAGAAATATTTAAGATTTACTTATAATACATCTTACACAATAGACATTGAGAAAAATTCCATAGATTATCCAAAATGACATCCGACTTGGTGCTAAGCACATACAAGGAATTCAATAAATGCGTGTTAATTAATTTATTTTCTTCAGGATAATGATAATAATGTGCATTTATAAGAAACTTCATTATTTTTCAAAAGACTTTCACAAAAAATGTCATTTTCAATGAAGCTCAAAGGCTCATGGAGGACTGAGAAGAGGCTTTGTAAACATACACATAAAGCTTCACACCCAGACTTGGCCACTCCTTAACTGTGTGACCGAAGGGATCTGTGCTTTAGCTTCCTCAACTGTAAAATATGAATGGTAAGTAATTCTTCCTCAAAGAGTTCATTAGAGACTTAAAGATAGTGTATGCCAAAGGCCTGGCTAAGTGTCTGACACACGACAGTCATTCAGAAAAGGAAGTTGTTTTTATTATAAAGCAGGACTAATCGAATTAACCCCTGTTATAGCTGAGACAACTAAAGCTGATAGAGATTAAATGAACTAACCCAGTTCCTACTGCTGCTCAAGGGCCAAAGCTAGGACCAGAACCTAGGTTTTCAACCCACCAAAGGAAAGGGTTCTCTGCTCTGTTTTAAAATCTGAAGGGTAAAAAGGAGAATTATTGCCAAAGTGGGGTGTTGATCTCTGAATCTTGAAGATAGTTGACTCCACAGCAAATAAGGAAAGGAAAGGAAAACTCTGTCTCTGTGTTAGTATTGTCAATGCAAAGCAGATTTAATTCAGGAGGATCTCACTTCTCATTTCCACCCAGGCAAAACTTTGTAACAAACTGGTGAGTTTCAGCTTTACCATCACTATTATCTTTCTCCCTACCCGCTTTCAAAAATTCACCAATTCCATCCCAAACAGCTTGAGGAGTTCATTGCGATAGAACGCAGCAGAGTTTGAGATCTCAAATGTAACGCAGGTGCTGGAATGATATCAAAAAAAGCATATCCTTGCGGAAAGTCTGGGTACAGGAAACATTTGAAATGAATATAGATAAACATTATTTTTGTTATGCTCACTGGGGACATCTTCCGAAACCTGGAGATCTGGTATGGGGTTTGATTTGGCAAACTGATAATCATGTCAACAAAATGAACTCAAATGTGGTATTAATCAAGAAGAGGTATGACCATACCAAACATCGGCATCACAGGAAATGGAAACTGAAAGAGCTTACAAGAGATAAAGAAAACATGGATACAGATGGTGAAAGGCAATACCCATGCAGCAATATTTTCACCGATATATCTCTTAGGACAAGGGAAATAAAGGAACAAATAAACAAATGGGACTACGTCAAGCTGAAAAGTTTCTGCTCAGCCAAAGAAAATAGCAAAATGAAAATGGAACCAACCATGTGGGAAAATATATTTGCCAATGAAACCTCAGACAAGGGTTTGATCTCCAAAATATATAAAGAACTAATGCGACTCAACACCAGGGAGACAGACAGCCCAATTAAAAAAATGGGCAAAGGACCTGAACAGATACTTCTCTGAGGAAGACATTCAAAGGGCCAATAGGCATATGAAAGAATGCTCTCAACATCACTAGCCATCAGAGAGATGCAAATTAAAACCATAATGAGATATCATCTCACATCTATCAGAATGGCTATCACGAACAAATCAACAAACAAGTGCTGGCGAGATATGGAGGAAAAGGAACCCTAGTATACTGCTGGTGAGAATGCTGACTGGTGCAGCCACTGTATAAAACAATATGGCATTTCCTAAAAACACTAATTGATCCAGCAATTCCACTGCTAGGATTATACCTGAAGAATCCTGAAACACCAATTCAAAAGAACCTATACAACCCTATGTTCATAGCATCACTACTTACAATAGCCAAGTCCTGAAAACAGCCTAAGTGCCCATCAGTAGATGAATGGATCAAAAACCTAGGGTACATTTACACAATGGAATATTACACAGCAGAAATAAAGAAGGAACTCCTACCTTTTGTAACAGCATGGATGGAACCAGACAGTATTAAGCTTAGTGAAATAAGCCAGTCAATGAAAGACAAATACCATATGATCTCGCCTAATACAGGAAACTAATGAATAAAACAAATGAGCAAAATAGGACCAGAGTTATAGAAACAAGGAACAGGCTGACAGTGACCAGAGGGGAGGGGGAAAAAGAGGGGAAAGGAAGGAAAGGGTTTAGTCAAGGAAATAGTATAAACGGCCCATGGTCAATAGGATGGGGATTGACTGGAGGAGGAGATGGGGTGGGTGGGGCAGGGGAGAGCAATGGGGGCGGGGATGGGACTACTGTAATAGAACAACAATTATTTTTCAAAAGGAAAAGCAATACCAAGATGTCCTTGAAATCTTGAAGATGGGGAAACTAGAAAAAAAAAAGTCAGCATTTAAAGAGAGTCAGCCATTCCTGTGGAAAGTGACACAGGTGATGAAGGGACACCTCAAATTAGTCTGGCTGGGAAGTGAAGACCTTCACATTTCTCAAGATGCTACAGATGAAGATGGTGACTCAGTAACACAATGATACCGTGTTGTAGATGGTCTGTGTGCCTGTAGGCTCAGGATTTTCGACAAAAGCAGCTCTTCCATGCCTTCTCTTTCTCCATATTCAGAGAGGAGAAAGTTAGTTTTAAGCCTGAATAAGTATGACTATTTTGATTACTCACTCAAAAAAAATCTTTTCCACCAATCCTGACATTTCAGTATGGGTCATTGCCCTTTCAATTAATAAATAAAATCTCTGAACAAAATAGATCCCAGACTGAGAGATGCTTGCCATCTCAGGAATGCCGCTGGAGGCCCTCTTTCTTCATGTCATTTAAAATACACAGCTCTTCCCTCCAAAGTAGGAATAAAAGGTCACATTAAGGCCTGGCATGGCCTCTAACGTGTGACAAGCAGGAGTTGTTTTATCTGCATTTTTTCAGGTCTAGACCATGGTTGGAATGTCTTCATCTTGAAACTTCTTTGTAATAAGTTACTACATGCAGTATTATTGACAACACTGAGACCTTTCAGAAGTTTTCTGAACCTTACCATAAAAACAAAATTCAGTAGCGCTTTCTGCAGCAAGCCTAACATAGCTTTTGTGAAATCACTAAAATAAGCTACTAAAGTCCAGTACCACTCACAACTCCATATTTTTTGGTGATGTAGATAGAATATCTGGAGTACAGAGAGCCACACTGGTATCAATATAAACCCTAGTGGATGAACACAGAAAGAAAGTGTTAGTGAACCCAGAACACTCCCTCCCTCACTGGCTGACAGAAAATAAGTGAAACACGCCATGCTTTATAGATAGCATACACTACCTGTTGTAAGTAACTATTTAACACTACCCAATGTGTAACTCAGTCAACTGTTTCAAGTTACTAGTAAATTCTATTTTCTTATTCTTGGCTTTTTTCCTTTGCCTTCCTTTTGTCCTTTGGTTTGTTTTTTTCCCCCACCTCTGCATTGCTTTAGTATTCCTTGCATTTGTTTCTATTCCTCCCTTTAGCCCTCTGTTCTTTATTATATGAAATTGCTTTCAGAAGAATTAGAGCTAAAGAGATGTAAAATTGCTGCATCATCATTATTCTGTCTTTACTGTTTACGTCAAGACTTTATTAAATGTCACTCACTATTGTACCTATATTCCTTTCCTCCAGCTTTTATCTTATCTGGTCTTTACAGATTTTCCAGAATATGGTGCATCAATATTGAGAACAGGAGTAAAGTTGAATATCTCTCTATTAAATATTCGTTTTTACTCTGAAAGTACCCAGTGAACTAGGCAACATTTGTTAAACACCACCTGCAGACATGGTTATTGTACGTAACTATAGAGGAAATTCCAAAGATAAGAAAGACGTGTTACTTGACCTAAATATGCTTAGAACCTAGTCCAAACAAAAAGCTACACAATGAGTCAAGGGAACAGCTAAAGACGTGCAGGTAACTAGAGTTCAGACTGAGGAGCAAGTCTGAGTTAGCCAGGTGGATATGACCGGGTAAGGTTTTTGAAGATGAATTTTAAAAGGAAAAGAAAGAGATGACAAATCTTGGGGAGAAGGGTATTCTATCTGACCCGCCAATGTTATTAAAACCTTTTCTATAGCCTTTTGCAATCTCCTACGGACTTTCCAGCTTTCTAATGCCTTTCCTTTTCCTGTTCTGAATACATTATCAAACGCTGCTTTGGAACTTAAGAAAGATCTAATGTCTTACTTTGTACAATTGTTTGTTGTTTTTTTTTCTTTTTTACTTCCATGATCTTCTGTATTGCTTTTGTATAACCAGCCTGCTTCTCTAGTTCTTTCAAGTTTTCCAGGTCTTTTTCAGTATTTATTTTTAGCATGACATGTAAAAGCTAACAGTTTTTAAAAAAGTAGTTCTGAGGCATCTGCTATTTGAGGTATGTGGTGGAACACAGCCACCTGGAGACTGGACCGCAGCCCTCACCAAGGCTCCAGATTGTCCCTCAGTTTCGTTTTCTCTGCAACAAAGATCAAGTTACAAGACAGCCTCCTCCACCCTGAAATGGGGACACCAAACCCAAAGGGTCTAAATGCAGCCTGAATTTGGTAGACAACTTCAATAAGCTCCAAGCCTGAAGTGTAATTGTTTCCACCATATTTTCCAACGGGCTACACCTTCTTTTTAAAATTTATTGGACATTAAACTTGATACAGTAACTTTTACTTGAAAGTTCAAATCCATCCTGGAAAGAAAAAGGGGGGAATGCCTTTAAGTGAGAAGTCAGACTTCCACTACTATAAGAGTTTTTATCTAATTGTGTTCTTGATACCAAACAGGGTTTAAAATGTGGTCTGCCACTAGCAAAGCTCCCCTGAACCAGCTCTCCCCACACAAAAGCATGAGATGCATCACCTCGGCTTGTAGGAAATATGCATTTTGTTCCAAAATAAAAAATGTAATGTCAAATTCGAGTGTCTGAGTGGAGTTAATATAAATCTTACATTTGCACAAAAGTGTGATTTATTGATCATCCCTGAAAGCTAGCACTTCTTATAAAGAGAGCATTTGACAACTGGGAGGAGAAAAATGGAAAAAAGTGCTGTTAGACTGGAGACTGAGACAGCAAGAAAAAAAGATAAACTTTTTCACATTATTTCCTAAGGCCAATCATAGCAAGGGCTACTTACAGCAGTACCATCATTCGTCACACTCCACACACAACAGGATCCTGTACAATTTTCATGCTTATTCCCAATCAAGTAATTTAATAAAATCTAATGTTCACCCACATGACTTTGGATTTTAAAAATAAACATTGGAGTAAAGCATTTGTCTCACTGACTATCCCTTTCTGTACCCAGCTCGGTCTTTTGAAAGGAGAATGAAGATCCCTCAGCCCCAGGAAGCCTATCAAGGTACATCTGCTCCATCAGACTCTGAGCTGAGTATTGGATAATACAGCCATGGGTGTTTGCACATTGCAAGCCAGTCACACATTTTCCTGGTTCTTTTTATAAGCTTAATTTATCAGGCCAATGTTCAAGGCTCAGTGCTGATGGATCTACCCTGGAGCCAACTTCAAAGCCAGATCTTAGACTTATAGAAATAAAATAAAAATAGCACTTCAGTGACAAATACCTACTTTGAATTCTAATTTACATATAGCAATGTTCATCCTAGAAATCCCAACCTTGATTTTTGACTTGGTTAGAAAGTCTTCCAATTTGGTCCGAGATCCTTCCTCGAGGTGTTATCTTAATTCGGGCCTACATTCAGACATATATAAATCTACTTCCATCATCTTGTCTATATATATATATATATATATATATATATATATATATATATATATATATCTTTGCTTGTTTTCAGGCTATGGGAGAGATTGAAAGTCACTCTACCTAGATCAGAAATAGCCTGGAAGCAGCTGGAAAACCTAGAGCCAAATCAATTTACATCATCTTCATCAAAGCTTTCAAAGTATGGACACCAGCCTGCTGGTACCAGAGTGAATTGGGGCATCCCCTCCTGTGCATACAGTCGAGCCCAGTGTCAAACTCTGAAAGGTCTCTAAGCCAAGACAGGCCAACAGGCTGTGAGCATTACTGGATTGTCTGCTTCTATAGAGTAGGTGGGAAATGACACTCTTCCTGACCTGGAAGAATAGAACATGCATTCACATACACATGCACATACTCTCACAATACATGCACACTCATGCACACCTGTGTACACACAAGTACATGCTTGTTACTGATATAGTGGGGAAGTATTTGTGAAATCCAAAAAAGAATAACAATGTTTAATACAAAAGTACTACCAAAGCTCTGAGGTTTGAAAGGGGCTATCCTAAAATGCCTCTTCCTTCTAAAATTAAAAAAAAGAAAAAGTAAAAAGATAAGGAAAAATGCAGGAGAGGGCATGATTCTCAGAAACTGAATAGTGCACATCATATCCCCAACAGATAAGTGGAGAAAAAGGCTTGTGGTATCAAAGAAAAGCAGGCAGAATTTAAATTTAAAAAGAAAAAAAAAGATCAGTGAAAGAACAAAAAGGAGGAGAGGAGAGAGGCCCGAGTTGAAAAGGGGGCTGAGTACAAAGGTTTAAGCTGAAATGATACCGTGAGAAGAAAAAGGGGCTGTAACTGAACACATGTGAACATCAATGAGTTTGCAGTTTACCTTTCAGCCAAAACAAGTGATGAGACATTTTGAAATGTAGAAACTAAGAGAAAAAGACAGGACTTCCTTTTAGTAAATCATGGTTTCAAGTGAGACAAAGTGTTATTTAACAATTTTTCTAATTATAAAAATATATAATCATTTAAAAATTATTAAATATATTTTTTAATTTTTTTAAAAAATTTATTTATTATTTCTAGAGAGAGGAGGCAGGGAGAAAGGCAAAGTGGGAGAGAAACATCAATGTATGGTTGCCTTTCACCTGTCTCCAATTACGGACCTGGCTGGAGACCTGGCTTGCAACCTGATTATGTTGCCCTGGCTGGGAACCAAATCAGCAACCTTGGGGTTCTCAGGCCAGCACCTTATCCACTGAGCCACCAGCCAGGGCCAAAAAAATTGTCAAATATTTTTAAAAGAATAAAGAAGAAACACCTACACAAACAACAATGAAACATCAGATATAGAAGCTAGAAAACAAATCCCATTTACCTTAGCAACAAGAAAAATAAAGTACTTAGGAATAAACTTAACCAAGGAAGTAAAGGACTCATACTCAGAAAACCATGGAACACTGAAAAAAGAAATTAAAGAAGATACAAATAAATGGAAGCACATACCATATTCATGGTTGGGAAGAACTAACATCATTAAAGTGTCCATACTACCCAAAGCCATCTACAGATTCAATGCAATCCCTATTAAAATACAAACATCATATTTCACAGAATTAGAACAAACACTGAAAAATTCATAGAGTCAAAATGACCCCAAATAGCTACAGCAATCCTGAGAAAGAAGAACAAAGTAGGAGTAGTCACAATACCAGCCATAGTAACCAAAACAGTCTGGTACTGGCGCAAGAATAAACAAACAGATGAATGAAACAGAATAAAGAGTCCAGAAGTAAACCCAGGACTCTATGGGCAACTAATATTGGACAAAGAAGGAAGGAACATAAAATGGAGTGCAAATAGCCTCTTCAACAAGTGGTGTTGGGAGAACTGGACAGACACATGCAAAAAAATGAAACTAGACCATGAACTTACACCATTCACCAGAGTAAACTCAAGATGGATAAAAGACTTAAACATAAGCAGTGCCACCGTAAAAGGCCTAGAGGAAAATATAGGCAAAAAAAATTGCAGATATTCCACACAGCAAAATTTTCACTGAAATATCTCCCAAGGCAAGGGAAATAAAGGAACAAATAAACAAATGGGACTATATCAAACTAAAAAGTTTACATTCAGCCAAAGAAAACATTGAGAAAATAAAAAGGGATCTAACCATATGGGAAAACATATTCGCCAATGACACCTCAGACAAGGGTTTCGTCTCCAAAATATATAAAGAGCTACTATGACTCAACACCAGGGAGACAAACAAACTAATTAAAAAATGGGCAAAGGACCTGAACAGACACTTCTCCAAGGAAGACATATAAAGGGCCCATAGACACATGAAAGAATGCTCAACATCACTAGCCATCAGAGAGATGCAAATTAAAACTACAATGAGATACCATTGAGATACATTGAGATACACCTGTCAGAATGGCCATCATCAAAAAATCAACAAATCAACAAACAAGTGCTGGTGAGGATGTCAAGAAAAGGGAACCCTGGTGCACTACTAGTGGGAATGCAGACTGGTACAGCCACTATGGAAGACAGTATGGAATTTCCTCAAAAAAACTAAGAATAGAACTGCCTTATAGCCCAGTGATTCCACTGCTAGGATTATGTCCAAAGAATCCTGAAACACCAATTCAGAAGAACCCATGCACCCCTATGTTTGTAGCAGTATATTTACAATAGCCAAGTGCTGGAAACAACCTAAGTGCCCTTCTGCAGATGAATGGATCAAAAAACTTTGGCACTCTTACACAATGGAGTTCTATGCAGCAGAAAGAAAGAGAGAACTCCTACCCTTTGCAAGAACATGGATGGAACTGGAGAGTATCATGCTTAGTGAGATAAGCCAGACAGCAAAAATTAAATACCACATGTTCTCACTTAATACGGGAGACTAATGAACAAACAAATAAAACAGAATCAGAGACATGAACACAGGGAACACACTTTCAGTGTTTTGAGGGGAGGGTATGGGGGAGGGGGAGAATGAGGCAAGGAAGGGGAACAGTTTAGTCAAGGAACTAGTTTATATAATTATTACATGTTAAACGATAGTATTTTAGATATATTGGAGCAAATTAGGCAATCTTTTCCTTCTTTAATACTTACTTTACTCTGGAATGCTGTTTTTGTAAAATACATCACAAAAATGGCGTATTGCAGAACTCACTTTTGTGAAAGTTGTCCTAGAGACAGTGCCTAACTCAGAGTAAAATATGAATTTGTTTTTTGAGTCGAATCCTTCCCCCTCCAATAATACACCTCAACTTTATTTTAAGTTACTAGAACTACAACTTATTCTTTTTGGAGTTCTTCATCTTAAATTGATTTTTTTTTTCTTTTGGCTGTGCACAGGTCTTATTTCTTTCAATACCTGCTCTTTTTCCTCTACATGTGTTTTACAAGTCGAAGCCTTCAGAAATAATGGCACTTGCAGTGCTCAGCTGGTCCCCAGGATAGAAATTATTATGTCTGGTAAGTTGAGGTAAGAAATAAAAATCCCTAGGAGTTAAATATCTTTGTAGAAAAGTATTCTAGCTATTTTTTTTAACTTGTGGTTGACTCCCTATGTGGTCCTACACTAACCCCTGAACTATTTAAGAGTCTGTAGAGGTAGAGATTAGGTATGTTCACATTTCAATAATAAAGTTTACTATAGCATTAATTCCTTTTCCCAAGCACCCCCAGTTTGGGGGCCTTCATAACTGGAAATGTATATTTCCATGATCTATTTGAAAGGAATCTCATCTAATTTACATGCTCATATAAATATATATTGCCTACGTATATAAATCATATAGTTTAGTGGTTTGCAACTTCCATCCAAATTGGTCTTCATTCTCAGCATCTTTTCTAACCTAAAGATTGACTGATTTCACAACACACCAACAACCAGTTGGTTGCTTTTTAAAACATAAATTGCTAACAAAATCTATGTATTACACCCACAAATTAGCATACATTTTGTAAGTGAATAAGAAAGATAGCATGTATTCTATGCAATATACATCCACATTTTCTTACTTTTCTTTTCTTAACTGCATTTGATTTTTCTGAGTTATTGCAAGTAACATGATTTTCCCATATTGTGAAATAATTTCAATCTAAGAAAATTTAGCCTGCAGTAATGCAGATACAAGTAACATACAAAATTATACCTTATTTAGTAAAATCTATTTATAACAAGATTGTTTTAAAACATTCATAAGTTAAACTTGGTTCTTATTCATTCAGCTATCCTATGTCTTATGGTGCACTTAATCCATTTACCTTTTTACCTATGTTCCTGTGTGTCTCTCTGTTTCTTCATCTTCTTAAAGCAGATGCTTTAGCATCTTTTGCAATGCTGGTTTGGTGGAGGTGTATTCTTTCAGACTTCTTTTGTCTGAGAAACTCCTTATTTCACCTTCCATTTTGAGTGACAGCCTTGCTGATAGAATATTCTTGGTCACATGCCTTTGTTTTTCATTGCTTGAAATATTTTTTGCCATTCCCTTCTGGCTTGTTGTGTTTCAGTGGAGAAATCAGCTGATAACCTTATGGGAGCCCCCTTATATGTTATTAGCTGTTTCTCTCTTACTGCTTTTAGGATTCTCTCCTTGTCTTTGCAATTTGCCATTTTCATGATGATGTGTCTTGGAGTGGGCCTGTTTGGGTTCATCTTCCTTGGGACCCTCTGTGCTTCCTGAGTTTCCATGACATTTTCTCTCCTCAAGTTAGGGAAGTTTTTTGTCATTACTTTTTCAAACAGATTTTCTATCCCTTGCTTTTCCTTCTTCTCCTTCTGGTATCCCTATGATATGGATGTTATTACCTTTCATATTGTCTTGCAGCTCTCTTAAAACCTCTTCATTCTTTTTTAGTCTTTTTTCATTTTGTTGCACTGCCTGGGAATTTTTTCTACATTGACCTGCAGCTCCATGATCTGATCCTCTGCTTTCTCTAGCCTGCTTTTGACTCTTTCTACTGTGTTCTTCAATTCAGAAATTGTATTCTTTATTTCCTCCTGGCTCTTATTGATGATTTCTCTGTCCTCTTTAATGCTTGTGTAGAGCTCAGTAAGTTCCTGATAGCTTTCTTGGAGTTCTTTGTAGTTCCCCTGGAGTTGTTTGTAGTTTTCTTTGAACTCGCTGAGCTCATTGAGCTTCTCTATCATCATTATTTTGAATTCCATGTCTGATCATGTGCTTGCCTCTATTTCATTTTGCACTCTTCCTGGGGATTCTTCCTTTACCATTTGCTGAGGGTTTATTTCTTTGTCTCCCCATTTTAGGCGATTCTTGTTTGTTTCTGCTTCTTGGATTGGTCTGCTTTGACTCACTGTCTTAATAGTGTTGTGGTAGTGATTCTTTTATATTGTATCATATCATAGTTTGACATTATATTAGGTCAATTAGAAACTTTTAGACATTCATTTGATTCTCAGTTTTAATCTAAACAATAATGCTGGTGCCAGCCTGCAAACCCAAAGGTCACTAGTTCAATTCCCAGCCAGGCTGCAAACAAGGTCTCCAGCCAGGTCCATAGCCAGAAGCAGGTGAAAGGCAACCATACATTGATGTCTCTCTCCTTCTCTGCCTCTCTCCCATCCCCTCTCTCTAATTAATAAAAACTTAAAAAGAAAAAAAAAATGCTGTAAATATCTTCATACATAATTTTTGTCCTAGTTTCTAATTATTTCCTTAGAATAGCCTGGGTGTTTCTATATTTTATTTATTTGTTTTTAGACAGAGAGAAATGGGGGGAAACACTGATGTGTGAGAGAAACATCGATCAACTGCCTCTCAAAGGCCCCCCACCAGGGACCTGGCTGGCACCCCAGTTATGTGCCCTGACCTGGAATGAGCCACATCAGCCAGGGCTCCTTAGAATAGGCTATTGAAGGGCAAATTTGGTACTTGGCTCAAAAGGTGACAAATGTCTTTTTTCAATATTTTGTGCTAATTTATAGTGCCACTGACAGTATAAATAAGTTTGTTTCACCACATCCTAGCCCATAACAAACCCTTTCTTTAAAAAGAAATCCTCTACTAAATTGATAGACATATAAAATACAATGTCAAAGGCACTATTAACCCTAATCCTGTTTACTATTTACCATTTATTTACATTCAGCTTCTGAAGATGCACAGACTAGTTATACTTTTTAGAATCATGAGCTTCTTTAAAAATCAGATGAAATCAATAAGCCTCTTGGAGCTCATCCTTAGACAACCTCAGACTGACTTCTAAACATCACACACAAGTAGAATTTCCAAACTTGAGCTTATTTGTAACCTAATTAGTGTGAGCACATAGAGCATACAACATTTAGTAAGAACAGACTCAACTTGAGCCATGGGACTTGGTTTCTGATTCTAGCTCTACCTCTAGACACGCTGAGGTCTTCATCATATACTAGCCTCTGGAATTCCTTCCATCTGTAAAACCCTGGAGCTCTAAGATAATGTCAACCTTTACTGACATGATGTAGACATTCCAGGGTTAGTTTTGGTACCTAGGCTAGGTTCTTAGACATACTCAAGAGCAGCCAGAACCTTCTCAATTCTATTTGGCATCTGTTCCAGGAATACAAATTAACATCAATACTGGCAATTACGTCAATACTGGCAATTGCACACATCTTATGTATTCCATGGTAGATTAGGAGCTCCTTCAAGACAAACTGTGTCTAACTCAAATCACCTGATAACTTGACATATTCACCAATAAATGTCTGCTGAAGTAAATTAACCTAAACATAATAGAATGTCTTCTAAAATTAAGTAAAAGTAGTTTTGTTCTGTTTTGTTTGGGTTGACTATAATTCTACAAAATGTCTAAATATGCATAGTCATTTGACACATTTTCATCTTAAATGAAATGTCTATACAGTTCATTTCCAAAGTTTATGGTTGTTATGTTCTAATAAGTCACTGAGAACACTGAATTCATTGTTTCTGGGGAAATACAGGGTTAGTTTCCTATGAACCTCTGGTCACAACAAAATGATATATAATCTGTTACTATGCATATTTCTATTTAAAGATAACTAATTTAAGTTATATTGTCAGTTCATTAATATTGAACTCATAGCCAACAGCTCAGTAACTCATGCCTGAATCAAGTACATCTAACACATACATTTTCTCCTTAAGGCACATCACAGCCTTTTTGTGCTCAGGAATGCTAGGCAACATTTCAGTAACTACACTTGGGAGCCATTTTACACAGCAAAATCATCATTAAAAACACAGAAATACAAAAACATACATGCAGTACTATGTATACCAAAAAAAGAATCTTTGTTTATATTATGAGAGCTGAAACAAGAAAGCAGAACACTGCTTTGTTAAAGATGCAATAAATGCTTATTGTATTAGGATTCTCCAAGAAAATAGAATCAGTAGGATACACACACACACACACACACACACACACACACACAGCAGGAGCCCAAGGAAAGCCAATGATATAATTCTGAGCATAGATGGAGAAAAGCGTAAATCCCAGGCAAGGGCAGAAAACTGATGTTTCAGCTGAGCAGTCAAGCTGAAAGGGATAATTCTCCCTTTTTCCACTTTTTTTTTTTTTTTTTTTCTATTTAGTCCCTCAGTATATTGAATGATTCCTACTTTCACTGGATGGTGGAGGAGATCTGCTTCACTCAGTCTAAAAAGGCAAATGTTAATCTTATCTAGAAACATCCTCACAGACACATCCAGAAATAATGTTTAGGCAATTATCTGGACAACCTGTGATCCAGTAAGTTGACACATATAATTTACCATCACACATGTTAAAATAAGACAAAAGATGTATCACATGCCATTGGCTCACATGTTCACCAAACATACATCTTAATAAACGTCAAAAAATAAAGTTCTGGTCCTGGCTGGTGGCACAGTGGATAAGTCACCAGCCTGTGAACCCAAAGGTCGCTGGTTCGATTCCGCAGCCAGGGCACATAATGAGGTTGCAAGACAAGTCTCCAGCTAGGTCCATAGCCGGAGGCAGGTGAAAGGTAACCATACACTGATATCGCTCTTCCTCTCTGCCTCTCTCTCTTTCCCTCTCTCTAAAAATAATGAATAAAGTCTTTAAAATTAAAAAAAAATAAAATAAAGTTTTGTTATTTTAATTATGTATTGCATAAGGAACTGTTCTTCTACAAGTTATCATCTGCCAGTACAATAAAATAGTTTATGAATGAACTTAGCAAGCAATACTATACTGTAGACATTTTTTAATTCATAATTATTATGGTTACCACATACAACATGATACTGACTCATTTCCATTTCATTTATTCTGGAAACAATATTGAAAGGTACAAACTGACCCCAAATACAGATAATAAAACTAAGATTTGAAAGAGCTGAAATTATTTTTCCAAGAATACACAACTAACAAGTAACAGAGTTATTATTTGAGCCCATGTTTGTCTTCCTCTAAAACCCATATTTTCAGCTACATTATATTGTAGTATATTTTTGTATAAAAAAAATATTTTAAATGGTTTAGTTTATATTTCAAGCACTATATGAATACTAAAAGAACTTATTATTGTTGCCAAAATAGTTTTCTATGTACAGAAATAGTCATAAGTCAAGTAACACAGTCATCAACCCATAGGCTTAGTAGAAAGGTGTCACATTTACTTTTCCAAATATCAATACCCAAAAATGAAATTATTCAGTGAAACACAGCTAACCAACAACCATGAAAAATAAAATTGTAAATTATCAGGGATGTTAACACAGCACAAGGCAGAATCTTTTGGACTGACTTCATAAATGAAAAGGATATGGAGCAGTACTATATGCATTTCTTAGAAAATAAACTATACTCTGAGGCTGTGAAAGTAAAGTTCAAGCAACATATATGTGTTTGTACTTTTTGCATTATCTTTGCATACTTTTACATTTTTCTTTTAACCTATGTTTACATATGTTTTATTCTCCCTTTCTCTTTTTGAAGGTTATAAAATAAGTTTCAATAATCCTGGACTGCCCTTTAGTCTCCATATTAAACAAAGATCTTTATGTAAAGTAATGAAATATAATAGTTGGTTCCTTTGAGTATCTGCACTTGATGTTCAGATTTTTTAAATTTATACTGAACATTTATAAACTTTAAATTTCATAAAAATAGAACCAGCTTAAGATATAGATACACATTTCCAAGCACAAATATATGTACATGTGTACAGAGACTGTGATGTAAAAGATGGCCTCCTATTGTTGATTTTAGTCAAAAAATATTTCAGAAACCATGCTCTGGAAACTCTTTTTCAACCCAACTCTAGTTGCCACTTCATGTTATATTATCTGATACTTGCTAAATGTAAATGGATTAAAATCTCCAATAAAATGACAAAGACTGGCTGAATGGACTAACAAACAACATCCGCTGCTTACAGGAGACTCACTTCAAATTGAAAGACACACACAGTATAGACTGAAAGGGAAGGGATAGAAAAATATATTCCAGGCAAATAGAAAGAGTAGCTATACTCATATCAGAAAAAATAAACTCTAAAACAAAAATATGTTAAAAAGACAAAGAACACATTACATAACTATAAAGGGGTCAATCCAAGAAGAAGACATAACAATCATAGATATCTATGCGCCAAACGTAGGAGCACTAGTCCCTTTCTGAAAACCGTTGCATTGCGTTTTTGCTTTCTATGTGCTTTGGTCTTCCAGACTCTCCCTCAGTGGCTGGTCAGTCAGTCATCTGCCACCATGTCTGGCTCTCCATCTTTTCTCTAAAGAAGCACCCCTGAGATTTGCTTTCTATGCTCCCTGGTTCAGGACCATCATCTCCCTTATGATATCTCCCAAAAGGGAATGGGGTGTTGAGACATGAGATAGAGAACAGCTTTAATGTGGACTCTGGGTTATGCTACCCCAGCCAGAAGAAACTCTGTAGGTCAAGCATCTCCATATCATACAGCAATTAGTGTAAAAGATTTAGAATGACACAAAAAATGTAATAATAATGATGAAAAGAGAGTTCGTACTTACTATCTATTTTGTGCCACACAGTGCTCCAATCATCTTACACGAATTGACTCATTTCATTTCCACAGTAATACAAATAGATAGATAGTGCTACCCCCATTTTGCAGATCAGGCCAATGAAGCAGTTTTTAAACAACTAGCACACAGTCTCATAGCTAAAAATTTGTGGAGACTATAGAAAGAAAAGAACTAAAAGCAAACTATGAAGTAATCCAGAAAGAAGAGAATAATGAATTATCTGCTTGACAAAGTAATTTTTCAGGGTAACTTCAGTATGCCTTTAGTTTGAACTACAAGAGTTCACACAAAAGCTCAAAGTAGGTATGCTTGGGTTTCAAGTGCCTTTACCTGCCAACTTTTGAGTGGCATTTGTGGAAATTGCCAATGTCAATCTCAGAGAGTTTTTTCCCTTAAGTAAGATGCTTCTTTTGTAACTTCCAAACTTGAGTCCTCACAATAAAATGTTGAAAATTTTGTAGGAACTCACAGGGACACTAAACTGAAAAGCAAGAAACCTTAGCATCTAATGAGTAAAATTCACCTTACTTCTTTGAAACAGGCCTGTCCCCTACCTTATTTGGGGAAACATAACAAAAAGGCTTGGAGTCAAAAGGTATTTTGAAGACCAACCAAATAAACCACATAATATGTGCATCCAAAATCACTGGATGGAAAAAACCATCAAATTCTACAGCCAATGAAATACCCACATCAGAAATGAACATCAACAGCTAGGCTAAAAAAGAAAATCACTAAAAGGTGGGATGATAAGAAGAAAGCAGAGGACTATTACTAGCTCTTACTAGCACACCTGAAGTACTTATTAAAAAGAGGGAGAATTTTCAGCTTGACATTTAGACATTGCTTTTGTGATATGCACTGTCCCATTAGAGGCCTGACCTAAATTTAGCAGTTTAAAAAGAACTAAGTCTCTGCTCCCACCCATTTCCAAATGCTAGCTGAGAACTCTTTTCTCAGACCCTTATCATCCACAAGAAAGCCCTGACAACTTTAAAAAAATTAAGGACAAAAAGGTCAGAAAGTTAAATCTCAGTATGCCATCTCTCCTCCTTGCTAAAATGGACATTTGGCTAAAATTCATGATAATGAAAGAGTTAAAATTCTACACTGTTTAAGAACAACCAGCTGACCTTTAAATATGCTGGTTTGAATCCAATCACCTTTCAACAAGCATGAAATCTGGCACAAGACGTACTAACACACACCAATTACTTTCATAGTGTACATGACGGAGCTCACAGCGTCCTGTTGAGAAAAAAGGAATAAATGTTCATTTTGCAAAAGCCAGACTTAGAGGCCAAGTGTCTCTGTTGATGGGTTTGTCCTTTGTGTAACCATCTTCAAAAGTGCTGTCAGAGAAGGCATTTTCCTGAAAAAGCACAGTTCCTCAAAGAAAATAACTTTTTCAAGTTGTTTAAATTCTGTTATGTAAATGGGTTTAGTACATCAAAAGTAAATATAGCTGGGAAATAATGAATTACTCTGCTTAGCTGAAAACTTCGCATGCCATATTTGAAAGAGGGAAACTTTCTCCTCACCCTGAAAGGGTAAAGTGCTGACTCCTACTCTGAGCAAATGTATTAAAATCCAAAGAGTCAACACCAATCATTGATGTCTACTCCCTAAAATGAGTTGTGGCTTTTCAAAAGGAACTCCTCTGAGTCTTCTGTAAGTGGTGATATTCCCTTATATCTTCAATTCAATTTGAAAACAATTCAGTTTTCAAAATTCTGTCACAGGCTTCCTAACAAGGTATTTCTTGGCTGTTTTGGTGCAATGTGCAGAAATAGAAGGCCTCTCTGCAGGACTGTGCCAGGCAGACACCCAGCCTCTGGTTAACGGCAAGACCTGTGTTCTTTATCACTTCCTTAGTTCTCCATCTCCTGGTCTCCTCTGTGCCTCACTCCTACCCACTTCTATCAACTGGTTACAAGAAATATTAACCCCATGCCTAGACCATATTCTTGCCTGAATGTGATTGTTCTTTGTTTAATCCTTTGCCTTCAGACTGAGACTTCTGAGATTCCTGCCCGAATCTCAAAACCGTCCTCTCCCTCAGCATCTTGCTCCGGTGAAAGACGTGTGCTGGCCATGCCCATGTTTGCCAACCTCTCCTTGCCACAATATTTGACTTCCCTTCATTCACTCCATGTTTGAGTACAGAAAGAAAACAGGTCTCACAGCAACATGAGCAGCAGCCCAGGCTTGGGACCAGATTATCACCCACTGGCCACTTCTGCTTTGTGGTTGAGGAGGGAGAGACTTGATTCAAGAACAGAGAGGATTGCCTGGCATGGGTATTGCTCACAGACTGTTAGGAAAACATCAGTCAGCCTGAGGGCTTCACTGTCTAAGAGGGCAACTTGGTCACATGCGTACTTCTGAGGGCCCCTTCGAAATCAAACAGATCGGTAGGGTTATTCTACAGATGTGTCAGGCAAGACAGACAGCCAAGGCTCCCATGGGCCTCATTTGCCACCACTGGCCTAATTCTCACTCATTCCTAAGAAACAGAGCTCCCTCCCAGCTTCTAAACAGCCGCTAATTCCAATCCCAATCCCAGTCCCATTTTCCTGCCACCAGATTGAGTCAATGGTAAAGTCTAGATTCTCCTCATTGGCCACAACTTACAATTGACTTCCGAACCCCAAAATTTGCCTTGCCAAGCTTTGAAGAACAAGGGGCATGAACATGTCTTTTGCTACCATCTTCAACTCAACTGCCAAGAAAAAACCTCATGTCACTTGAATACACGGATGTACTCCTATTCCCACACCTGACTTTCTTAGTTATTCTCCTTGCATGCAGTAGAGGACTCCCCCAGTCACATAGTCCTGAAACCTGTGAAACACTGAAAGAGATTCCAAACCCTATGCTTAAAGACTTGGGTCGCAATACACTTAGCTAACATTTGATGTTTTAGTAAACAATTCTATGGTGCATGAGATCTGTTCAGGTTTCCCAGGCCAGCTATGATCTTCTGTCCTTTCTGTCAGCATCACACTCATGACAACCCCCACCAGAAATACAGCACGCTGTGGGGAAAAACAAGACAAGAAAGACCTGAAGACTGAAGAGTGAGGATTCAGTCTCAGGGGGTGCTATCAACTGAATGACTGACCAAGTCACTAAAATTCACTAAAACCTCAGTTTCACCTTCTGTAAAATGAGGATTGTAATAGTCACCAACAGGATGCTATGAAGGAAGCAAATGACATCATGAAAGTGAACACAAGTTTGAATTACAAACAGAGAAAGAGGGGAAAAGGGGAAGAGGAAAAACTTAAAAGATGGGCCTTCATCATCCTTTGATACTAGCAGGTATCAAATAAAATGTTCAGATAGGAAATCTAAAGAAAGTAATTCAAAATAAAATATTCCTCAGAACTTTCAAAGGGAAAAGCCACTGTAAACTCCAAATTGGTCAAGAGCTCAGCCTGAGAGGTACATTTGCACCCCTGAGGGCCTGGGCCATGGTGCTCAAGCTCTGGGCCTGGCCTGCAGAAACAGACCTGGAGGATGGCACTGAAGTTCTGGGGCTGACCTGCAGCAAAAGACCCAGCTGCTTTCCTCAGTTCATTCCCTGGAAGTGGAGACAAGACCAGCTGAAGGACAGACTTCTAGAGCCGGGTGAGACGAACATGAACATCAGACCATGAACTTACTTTAGTCCCTTGGCAGCTCAACTTCAGGAGAAAATTCCAGCTTTGTTCTCTGTCTGATCCCCCTTGAATGGGAAGTTCTGCTCAAAGGCCCAAAATAGAAAACAGGAAGTTAACAGAACTGATTTTCCTAACTCCCCCAAAGCAAGTCACTATACTCACAGCTACAGTAAGGTGTAGACCCCCTTTTAGAAAGGAGGTAGGTAACTCAATTTGCTAGCTGTGCATAGTGAACAGCCCACTCCCAGAACAAAGGAGCAGCCTATCAGCTTCCTTCTTAAGTGGAGGAAGAAAGCAGGGCTGGAATGACAGTGAAGTAAAGGATACCCAAACTGCCACTAAAAATAAACAAGTGCCCACTTGGATACTGACACACTTTTCTGATCTGGTTCCTCTAAAGTCAGTTTACTTAAAGGGTGAGTACTCACATGACTCCCTTCCCAACTTTCTCAGTCCTGTTCACAGTATTTCCTTAGAGTCCCGGGTTTGAAACTTTCAAGTCGAAATGCCAAGCTCTATCCCCATATGTAACCAACTGTTCAGCAGCTCCCCTGTACCAGCAGGTGCATTTTATTTGCATCAGGAACAAATTCAGCTCGTTCTCCTATCACAGCTCAGCTCCAGTCGGTCGTTAGTTATTATTTCCTCAGCCATCTCTGGTCTGGAGACCTAACACCGGTCTTCTGTGCCTGCCTCTTCCACAGGACTGCCAGAGAGTCTTCCCAGTGCACTGATCGCTCACATTATTCCCCCACTCCAAAGTCTGTCACAGCTTCCTTATATTGTTCAAATCCGAACTGCTCACAGGTGATGGTACTGTAGCTATCTAGTGCTCAGGCAGCATGTTCCGGCAGCATGTTCTGGCAGCAAGTGTCTGAGCCTGTGTGCCAGGCGTCAGGGAAGAACCTAAGTAAGCTTTATCCCTAAGTGGCTGTGTTAACCTGAGCAAGTTATGAAACCTCTCTGCACTTGCTTCCTCATTTGTGGAAACAAGATAATAACACCTACCTACATAGTGATTTAAGGATTATATGGGATAATGCCTACAAAGTGGTCATAGTGGATTTCAAAATGAAAAAGAGTAATTAATGTTTGCGGAGTGCTGACTGCATTCCAGGCTCTGTTCTGAGTGCTGCACAAGTACCCATGTCTGTGCAGGTATATTATCCTCATCTCACAGAAGAGGAAATGGAGGCAAGGGCAAGTGAAATCACGGAAACCACACAATGACTCAGTAGGAGAACCAGTGTCCTGATTCTAGAGCCTGCATGCACAACTCCTTGCCCCGTCCCCTCCCCTCCAGCTGACACGGCCCACACGTTCCCTACGCCCCACCCTCCCCATCACCCAGGATCCGCTCCCTTTCCATCTCCCCTGATGCACACCATGCCACATTCTCTCTCCAGCCTCACCTGACATATTAAAAGCAAGTATTGCATTTTCCCTGCTCTCCAGTATACCATCTCTCTATTGCCTTCACTTACATATCAGCTTATAATTGTTCTTTCCGTAATCTATTCAGAGAAACTGCATCAGAAAAATAGACCTCATCTCCGAATTGCAGGATGTCCTGAAAGGAATATGTTATTTGCACCAACAGCCCAGCTACTGTTACCAAGTCAGATCTCCTGACTTCCATTTTACTTACCCAGCAAGCATTTACTAAACACCTGCCACATTCATTTCAGTAGATTACATGGCCCCTGCCCTCTAGGAGCTCACATTCTAATGAGGAGGTCATGTCTATAAAAAAAATTTGTAATCAGTTGTGCTAAGTACAAAATACATGCCGTTAATGACAACTCTATCTTTGGCTCTTCTCGCTCAGGCATTTCCCATGTCTGTCCTTCACCAGGGCATCTCACTGCCCCTTCCTTTTCATCTCTGCTGCCACCCTGTGCTTGACTTCGGCAGGAATGTTGTTCCTGAACTATTGCAACCACCTCCCAACATCTCATTGACTGCCTCATCCTCCTGCCCCCAAAACCAGCCCACCTCCTGCTGCAGAATAACCCATGCTGTTACTCTTAGGCAAAGCTGCTTGAGAAGAATAAATCCACCTTTCTATCCTTGCTCTGCTCCATTTTCCTCCATGCATGACCATTTTACCTCACATACCACACACCTAAAAGAGACTTCTTGCATTTCTCCAAAACTTATTCACCTTCCTATTATTTCCTTTGCCCACCCAGCCCTCCCACTCTACCAGCTCATTATTATCTCTGGAACTCAGATGCTCCTCCCAGATATGGGTCAATTATTCTCCTCCATGAAACCTTCCTTCATTATCCCACAATGTGTGAAAATTCCATTATCTGATTTGCTGTAGTGGTGTATTTGTAGCTTTTTTAGGGCACTTTAACTCTATCTTGCATTATAGTGATTGTGTGTTTTATCTTAGGGTCTCTGTATCTTTAGGACAGTTTGTTTTTATGATCTTTGTTCAATGTAGCACCTATATTATGCCTCAAGCATAGCATGTGCTGAAAAATAATGAATATGCTCTTTATTTTTTGTATATGATCTAATGAGAAAAACATCTCATGAGGAGTCAAAAAGAAACTCAAGTTTTTTCCTTTGTTGTTATTATCACCTAATTTTTCATCCCTAGGTAATATCCTAGGCAATAAACTGACCAAAAAAAAAAAGACACAAAGGCCTACACTAAATAAACATACATTCTTATCAGGGAGACTGGCACATATTACAAATAAAAAATTAGATACATGCAAAATAATATAAATTGCAAAATTATGGCAGTTCTACCACCAAGGAGGTGTGTGTCCTTGAACAAATTTCTCTGTAGGTGTTGATGAATTTTAGAATTTATAGGCAGTCTATGAATTTGTGATTCCAACCACTATAGTATGGCCTGCTCTGCTAATGCATGCTTCTTCCATATTAGTAAGTGCCAATAATCTGCAAAAATTATTAATGCTAATTAACTCTAGGGAAAATAATTCTACAACAGCCAAAGAAAGGTAAAAGCCAGCAACTGAAATTGATAGTTATACAATGCGAAAAATCAGTCATATGTGCTTCACCAGCACCACTAGGAAATTGTTTCTAGTGGGTGGCCAGTGTGCTGTTTGTAGTCAGGGGATAAGACTGCACACCATCCTCATGCACATGGTCCGTATTTTGCTACCTTCCTGGCTGGAACATGGTCTAGAGAAGCAAACTGATGGGCACAGCCAGGGTTACAGTTCTGAGAAGATGGCTGGGGCTTGAATAGCAGCAATTTCATTTGAAAGATGAATCTGAGAGATGTTAAGTGATACACAGTGATACATAGTAGGTTAATGACAAAGCGGGGATGATAAATTCCCCAACTCCATAAAATGCAGGGTGTGTGTATCTGGGCCACTCTTCCAGAATGTGCATAAATGATGCTGTGGGAAGCTGCTCCTCTACCAAACCTCCAAATGGAAATTAAATGACCCTCCAAGGTTCATGATTAAAATCATTTAAAATTAATAACCAGAATAGCCATGTGTTTTGTCACTTTGAAGAGGGTTGCCTTATAAAACCATCAAAAACACATCATAAAAAATTTAAAAATACAGGGTGGTTATCAGTTATATAACCATAGGAACATAAGACTATAGAGACAAATGTAGACAATGCTCACTCCAAGTCTTTGTACGTGAAAAGGAGTCTTGCACAGCAGATTCTGAGTCTGACACTTCTCTTTCTATGCTATTCCAATGATAGAGGAGCATGTCCTACTTTACCCCAGCTAAGACATACGACTCTTATTCAGTGCTTATCAAGTCTGGTTATTGATTGGTTTGCTATAAGGTTTGTCAATTGGAATAGAATATAATGGTCAACCTGATGAGTATTTTAGTTTCTGAGACAGCTGTCTTTCTCATCAAAAACTATATCATTATCACTGACACATCAGTCTCATAAGCTGCCTAATATGAGTCCTCCTCTAAGAAGCAGATGCCCTCTTGGTAGGCTCACAAAATCAAGTTTCTGGACCTGAAAGGGTGAGGTCTAAACCTTGGAACTTGGAAAACTGTTCTGCAAAAGCACCTTGCAGGGACTCCAGAAAGACAGTGGATTCCCTTCTGTTACAGACTTACTTGACCATTGTGTATGCCATGTATCCTTTCTTCAAACTCTTCTAGCTGGCAGTTAAATTTGATAAGAACTAGATTGCTTTTGCCTTGAGCACAACGGACCTGAGTTGTGAACAATGCTATGGCAGCCATGAGAGATGCTGGGCTCCCATATTGTGCCACTAGTATTGGCCACAGGGGACTGGAAATGTGCATGTGTGCAAATCAGCCTCCCTTTGTGATGTGGGCAAGGACTTCTTCTTCTTCTTCTTCTTCTTCTTTTTTTTTTTTTTTTTTTAATATACCACACACGTTGCAACCCATTTATTTACTTTATTTCCTTTTTTTTTTTAATTTTACTGTTGTTGTATTACATCCATCCCCTTTTTGCTCCCCTCTGTCCCCCTCCCCACCCACCCATTCCCCCCAAAGTCAATCCCACCTGTTGTCCATGTCCATGGTTCCTTTATACTAGGTTCTTGTCTAAACTGGGCAAGGACTTCTTGCTCATCTCAGGTGTTAGGCATGTCAAAGGCATTCAATAAATGCTTGAAAATAAAGCAATCATTCAATATCATAAAGAACTTACTGAAGACTTACCATGCCAAATTTATAACTACAAATGATATAGTTCCTGCCCTCAAGTAAAATCAATGAAAAACTTAAGACCTGGACTGTGAACTATGATTTGGTCTTAGGTATGGGTCATTATTAATGAAGAACAACTCAGCAACCAAGAAGTCATTTCACAACAACACATTCTCTTTTTCCATGTCTCAGATGTTGTGAAAAGGAACTTTAGTCCACAGCAACAATTTACAAAGCCCTCTTCTTTTCATATGGTTTCTTCACATTGCTCAAGCTCTTTCCATGTACCTCTCTTCTTTAGATTCTCCCACCAAAGTGCTTTTCCCAGACCTAGTCCTCAAGCCTCACTCCTTCTAGGCCTCTTTCCCCCTTGAGTCTGCATCACAAAGCCCAGAAAAATTGGTCTGGCAATATTAAATCATGCATGAAATGCAGAGGTAGATAAAAAATGAATAAGCAAAATCAGAACCATTCTTTGTAAGCAGTGAAAGAGCACCTCAAAATTATCATACATTATAAATGATGGCCTAGTCATACAATTTGAAGATGCCAAAATAACTAGGATATAATACAAAGAAAAAAGTGCTTAAATTTTTTAAGTTTTCACAATATTTAAGAGACTTATGGCAGATAATCTGCTACCTGATATTAAACTATACCACAATTCTACAGTAATCCAAACAGCATGGTACTGGCATAAAAACAGCCACATAGATCAATGGAATAGAATAAACAGAATAAAACCACACCTAAATGGCCATTAATCTATGACAAAGGAGGCAAGAATATCAATAAATGGTGTTGAGAAAATTGGACAGACGTGTGAAAGGATAAAATTGGATCACTTTCTTAGACCATATACAAGAGTATACTCAACACGTATTACAGACTTAAATGTAAACCCCCAAACCATAAAACTCCTAGAGCAAAACATCGACACACCCTCTTTGGCATCACCCTTAGTAATAATTTTTGGATATATCTTCTTGGGCAAGGTAAACAAAATAGAAATAAACAAACAGGACTACATCAAACTAAGTTTTGTGCAATAAAAGAAGCCATCAACAAAATAAAAAGACAACCTACTGAATGGGAGAAAATAATTGCCAATGATACATCTTATAAGGGGTTAATATCCAAAATACACAGTACAAGAAATTTACATAACTTAAAATAAAACAAAGCAAATATGGGGTGCGTGAAATAACGTGGCAATAACTTTGCATCTCCTTATTTCACGTGTTTCTAATTTTGAAAAATTATGTTTCTAAGGTTAGGATTTAACATCACTGTTTCAGATATAAAGTATTAAATTATGAGAGCAACCATCATGTCGAAGAAATATGATGTTAGAGCAACCAATAATTTCTGGACTGTGTGCAGGACCAATTGCTAAGGAAATTGCAGACTTCAGTAACATCTCTTTATGTACAGTTGACAACATGAAGGTCTATGATGCTGATCCTGATGTCGCCACACCAAGGAAAATGAATAAGGTACACAAGGATCCCACAAGTCCAGATATTGTATACAGAATCCAGGAGATCATCAATGAAGATCCAGGAAAGTCAATGTGCTCCATAGCAAGAGAACTGCATATGCTGGATGCAACAGTTCACAAGATTATTGCTGAAGATACCAGATACAGATCGTATGTTCTTAGAAGAGGCCAGTTTATGACACAGCAGACAAAGGAAAGGCGCTTTGAAAAAGCAAGGAAACTGCTAACACAATGGAAAAATCCCAAAGGAAAAAACCCTCTGATTTTCTTCTTCAATGGAAAGAATTCTCAGCAGGACCAAATAGTCAACAGAAGAAACAATAGGTGGCTCTGTGAGAATCTTAATGAAATCCCAGTTGTCATGAAAACAAAATTTCCTGCTACAGTGATGGTGGTAGGTGTTGTCAGCAATGAAGGAGATATCATGATCCCACATTTGTTTCCACAAGGCTTAAAGGTGACTGCTTATGTTTACCTTGACATTTTGAGAAGTTGTACCATGGATGAAGCAAGTCACAAATGAACGTCATTTTATCTTCCAACAAGATGGTGCACCAGCCCATAATGCCAAAAAGGTGCAAGAATTTCTCAGTGTCAATGTTCCTGAATTCTGGTCGAAAGAAATCTGGCTGTCTAGTTCACCAGATGCAAATCCTTTAGACTATTATGTATACAGTGTATCCAATAAAGAGGATGTTAAAGCTAAGATTGAAAAATTATGATGTCCATGGATAAAAGTTAATTAAAGCATGCTCAAGAAGTCAAATCAAGTCTATTATTGCAGCATATGGAGACTTCTTTGGACAATTTAGAAAATAATGACTACACTTATGTATTTATATGTAAAAATTAATTTATTTCAAAATATAACATTTTGTGGTGTGTTGTTTAGAGTACTAAAATTTTGCCAATTTATCATGTGTACCCTGTAATTTGAATAAAAAATGGGAGGAGAACCTAAATAGACATTTCTCCAAAGAGGACACACAGATAGCCAATACATAGCCGATACACATGAAAACCTGCTCAGCACCACTAATCATTAGGTAACTACAAATTATAACGACAATGAGATATCACCTCACACCTATCAGAATGGCTCTCATTAATTAACCAACCCACAAGAGTTGGCAAGGATAAGGAGAAAAGGGAACCCTCATGCACTGTTGGGTGGGATTATAAATGGGTACAGCCACTGTGGAAAGCAGTATGGAGGTTCCTTAAAAAATGAAAACTAGAACTATCACGTGACCCAGCAATTTCACTTCTGGGTATTTATGTCAAGAAACTCAAAGCACTAATGTGCACTATGGTCACTGCAGCAGTATTTACAGTAGCCAAGATATGGAAGCAACCTAATCGCCCATCAGTAGACAAATAGACAAATAAGTTGTTGTACATATATACAATGGAATATTACTCAGCCATAGAAAAGAATGAAACCTTCCCATCTGCAACAGCATGAGTGAACATAGAGGGTGTTACGCTACATAAAGTAAGTCAGACAGAAAGACAAATACCATATGATTTTGCTTATCCGTGGAATCTAAAAAATTATTATTGAGCAGGCAAAACAGAAACTAATTCATAAATACAGAGAACAGACTCATAGCTGCCAGATGAGATGGGGCTTAGGCACATGGGTGAAAACGGAAATAATTAAGATGTACAAATTGCTAGTTAAAAAAGCAGTCACAGTGTTGTAAAGTACATATCATATAGGATGTAGTCAATAATATTATAACTATGTATGGTGTCAGAAGGGTACTAGAATTTTCAGGGTGATCGTTTTGTAAGTTATATAAATATCTAATCACTTTGGTATACACCTGAAACTAATACAATATTGTATGTCAACTGTAATTGAAAATTTTTGATATTTTTTAAAAGAACTTAAAACACTCAATCAGAATATATTTATTGAGCACCTACTGTAAGAATTATTTTGGAAAGGCTACTGTGCCAGGGTACCCAAGCCCATCACTACAGTTAGATATTCACTAAAAGAACTCACAGAACTCAGTTTATATAGCTACAATTTCTTACAATGATGTAGTAAGGATACAAAACCACATCATAGGGAAAAGTGTAGAGAATTCTATATATAGACTTCCTGATGCTCTCTCCCTCTCATGGGAGATCACATGAATAACACATCCTCCAGCAATAAAAAATGCAGCAACATGTTCCTGACTAGTCAGACTAGTGAAGCGCCTTAAGAGACTCAGCACATGAGGATTCTACTGGGGGTTGGACAGGTAGGCATTCTCTGCTTAGAAAATAAAAATATTTTAAACTCACAGAAGGAAGTCAGTGTTCAAACATGAGCTACTGTTTGCACAAAACTCTAGGCACAATGAATCACACTTACCTGTTGACTGGGATCACTCTGAGAACCAAATTCCTAGATGTCGGGTAAGGGCTGACTTTGCTATCAGGACTTTCTAAGGGTGGTGGTCCCAAGCCTCCTATGTTAACTCCCTTCTGCACAAAGAACAACTTCTTGCCCTTCAGACAATCAAATATAAAGAAGATTTACACAGAAAACATGCAACACCTATAGTAGGTATACCATGCTGGATAACACTAAAGCAACATTTCCCAAAATTTTCTCTAGACAGACTTTACTGGAATCATAGGATGTTTGTCAACCTACTGGATCCTAAGAAGTAGAAGAATTGGGCAGCATTCCAAGCTACAGATTCAGGTGAGCTTATAAAGGACCTTGAATGCCGTCATGAAAAAAATTTGGACTTGATTGCAAAGTCAAGGGAAGTCACTGAATGTTTTCTTTTTTCTTTACCAGCCAATAGGTCAAAAAGGAGTGTATATAGATGAATCTGACCACCTTATATGAAACATAAAGAGTTAGAATAGTAGTTCAGGAAACCAGAAGCTTGGAAAGAAATGATTTTATCTAGAGGCTATCCAATAGAAGTTATAGAGTTAGACACTACTATCCAATGCGATTTACATGAATCTTCATGTCAACCTTCTAAAGTAGGTGCTATTGTCCCATTTTATTGAAAAACTTGCCCAATGTCATACAAAGAATTCTAACCTAGATAGTGATTCCAGAATTCATTCCAAACTCAGGACAGGAGAAAAAGTGCCCATGCCATGGAGAGGAAGTACCATGGGTGACTCCCACACTTAGCTTGTCTTTCCTCCCTATGGGCACTTTATTCTAAGGTGATAAGCAGAAAATTATATTCCAAAACTGGTAGGAGATCAAAAGAAAAAAATGAAACCCAGGAATTGTCTAATTTTTCTGAATAAGAGGGGTGAAGAATAAATAGTCATAACTTCTTCTTGACTCAGAAACAAAGTAACATGTTACATCTCAATTTAAAGAGAGAAGCGGCTTTTTTTTTTTAATTTTATTGTTGTTGTATTACATTCATCCCCTTTTTGCTCCCCTCTGTCCCCCTCCCCACCCACCCATTCCCCCCAAAGTCAATCCCACCTGTTGTCCGTGTCCATGGTTCCTTTATACTAGGTTCTTGTCTAAGCTGCTCCCCTTCTTTGCCTCTGCCTCCCCCCTCCCCCCAACCCCGTTCCCCCTGACCACTGAA